>APFE031587221.1:74276-128047 GCA_000404065.3 Pinus taeda | reverse complement strand
TCCTCTAAATGAAGAAAGAAACAAAAAGAGGGACAGAGAAACCACCACACCTATCAGTGGACCTGCAGAACAACCTGGAGCAAAGAGACAAACACTGAATCCTCTTTTAGAAGAGGAAATCATTAAAGAGACTACTGATAGTCTAAGGGGTGAAAGAGCAACCAACCAGCAAACTCCACCATTGGGAGGAACCTCAACTAGCTCACAAAGGAAGGAGCTAGAAAGACAACACAGTGTAGAAGTATCATCTACTAGGCCACAAAGCAAACAGGCCTCGGACATTAAGAAGACATTCACAGAGATAAAGGCCAGGAATGACCTAGTAAGGCTTCAAATTTATGGTCAGTATCTGAAAATGGCCCCCACAAACTAGTAGAGATTAATGTCAGCCTATGACATTAAAGAAGGCAAAATGTTAATGAGTTACTTTAAGCCGAAGATACAGCAACCCCAGTCAACAACATATTACATCAGAACAAAATTGGAGGTCCTAGCCAAAGATATTCATCCTATGGACCAAATTGAACTTCACAAAAAGACTAGGGAAATGGTCTATTCCACACTGGCTGACAAAGCAATGCTGGCCCAAAAATTACAAAATTCCTTGGACAATACAACTGCTCAGTTACATTTGGAGAAAGCCTATTCCCTGGCCAAGGATAACAGAATCAAATCTTTAGAAGAAATCATCATTGGATTGGGACATGATCCCAAAGATGCTAAAGGCATAGAGGCACTAATCAAGAAGAAAGAAGAGGACATTGCTGCCCTAAGGAAACAGTTGAAGCTACCTCCTTTAAGGCATCCACAGACTGCATAAGTTATACAACAGAAATTTCAAGAAGAGATGATGGACCTGCTCCTAAAACTTAATGAAAGATTGAATGATACAGAGCATGCATTAGAAAGAGAATTGAAGGAAAACCAGGGAGAGTCGACATCCCAGCCTCCTGAGGTAATCCCCATAGTATCAACTGCAGTCCCCTCCATACTTGGAACAACATTAGCTCCAAATGTCCCAGCAGCCACAATAGAGGTAATCACAGGTACATCAACAATAGGAACAACACCAGGCGGCAGTACTAATATGAGCACAGAAGAATTCATAAAGGCCAAGGAAGAATTGAGATTACAAGTTACATAATTGAAACTGGTAAAAGAGCAATTGGCTAAGGTAAAGAGGAATTATGATATCTCCAAAATAATTGTTGTGGAAAAAACTAGGGAGATTAAAGCCTTGGAAAGTAAAGTGAAAACGTTAGAACAAGAACTCACTTTTGATAAGCCCTTGGCAGAGATCAAGAAAATGCTTTGGGCTAATATCATTCAGTCTATAAATGAAATATGGCCATCTATCCAAGTAATCTATGAGCAGATCGACTTAGTGAAAACAGCCCATGGAGCAATTTAGCAGACAAGAGCACAATTAGGTAAAATTCCAAATGAAGCCAATCAACTTATACACTTTTTGAATAACACAAACAGGGAACAGCTGGAAGAACTTGGCATCTCAGATAGAATAGACACCATTTTGGAAATCAAAAGAGTTCTAACCAAGAGAACTTTGATGCAGAACTTAGAAAGAAGGTGCCAAGATATGCAAGTGGAAATCAATTCTTTATGGAGAAGTTCATAGTTTTGCAGAGTAAAGGACTACCAAGTCCTTTGGTCATTAAGGATAGATTAATAAAACACATTGATTATGTAGATAAATTGAATAAGTATGCTGGCAATCAAGCTAGCTAATCATTAAGTGCATCAGGAGTGAAAGCACTCCCCACAGGCCGAGTTCTCTATGAGAGCTTAGAGAACTTATTCTACATTGAGCATGAGGTAAAGTACTTATTCACCATCCAGCCTAACATCTTTAGATATATAGAGACTGAGGAAGCTCTCAGGAAACTTCAGAAGCACAAATTGCCAGAGCAGAAATGGTGGGAAGATATGTTGGAAATTTTGTAAATTTATCTTTAGTAAATAGTAAATTTTGGGCTAGTTACCATGGTGAGATAAAAAGAGATGAATGGGGGTCAAACAGGTCGAAGAGTATCAGAGCAGATAAAGAGTATCAGTCAAAACAGGGCAGCCAACACAAAGTTACCATAGAAGACAACAACAAGCCAAATTCTAGGGCCTGCCTCCAGCACACTCAGCAAGAAAAGGAACAACACAACATCAGTTTACATTTCTCCTATCTTCGAGACTAGTTGTCTCTATTTTCTTGTATAATAAGATTAGTCATCACTAGAATATATCTCACTCTGTTATGAGATATTTTATGTAAGATATTTTGTATAAATACCCCCTCAATTGGAGTATTGGTGGGTGGATTCATATACATTGCTATAATATTGGTTTTTTGGAATAAAGTGTTGATTGGATTAAATTTTTGTATGGCTTGCTGGATAAAGAATTGAGGCAAAGGACTTTCCACAGATTTCTTGAATCAAACACCGGATCAATAAGTCATCTATACCTTGTGTTTTAGAGTTTTCTTTGTTTCTTATATCATCTATGTTCATATCTGAATGATAAACAAAAATGAGTAATTCAAAATATGCTTGATTGCACTCTGTCTTCAAAAGTTATTATTCTCTATGTTTTCTTCTGAAGTAGAATAAACAGTGAAACCTTGACTGCTCCTGTTTTCTATTTCTTTCACTTTGATTATTACTTAAAGAATACTTAACTGCTCTTTATTAGTAATCAATTCAAGTTCCCTTTTTCAAATAGGTTGAAGGATTCTTAACTGCTTTTCACCCATTTTCAAACCACTCCATTTATTCCAAACCTTTGTTTGTTCTCTGTTTGACCATATTGCTCTGTAAAACCATCTTTTGTTAAGAAACCAAGTCTAGTTAAGCCATCTTCCTTGACTCCATTAGCCCAATGGCCTAAACTAGCCAGTCCTACCCCTCTGCTATTAAATCTCACCACCCAAACTCAAACAAAACTCCTAAACTTCACAACTAGCCTAATACCTTTAAAAAAACAAAGCTAAAACTTAAAGAGAGAGCCCTCTCTGGATGTAGATAGGCTAGAATATGTATCTAAAACATTGGTTTGTGGTTACCTTGGCCTCCTTTCCCCTTCTTACAACTTCTGGGAAAACCTGAGTGATAACACCTACATTACAAAGAAGCATTCCTACCATTTTATAAGCTCCATTACATGAAATACCATAGACCATAATACCATGGGTACACTATCCATGTGCCCAAAACCACTACTAGTTAACCAGGTCAACCTTGACTCAAACCCCGAGTCAATTTTACCTAACAACTACCCCCTTAAACTTGACTTGGGGTTCCTTGACTAAATCCAGCCAAAACCTGATAAGTGAGACAATCCCGCTCACTCTAGCCCTTACCCCCTTCAAAGTTTTTACCGAGGGTTTGTTAACCCGACATCCCCCTATTACCTTGGTCTAACTGAGACTTTACCAGTAATTACCCAAGGGTACGCATGCCTTACCAGGTCTTACATTAGTATGCCCATTTACATGCAAATTAAAAATTTCACTCCATTATAATAATTTTTTTTATTTACCCTTGTTGTTGTCTTTGTACATATGACATCATTGTCCATATAAAAAGAACCCATCTACCAAATTACATGGGTCACTAGCCCTTGTAACTGCCAGTTATCTAACTATTCTTTTTAGGTACATGGTTCATCAATTAATTAATCCACGTGCACATATCCTCCTCATCCCATGAATCTCTCATGACCTAATAGTGTGTAGCTTTGCTTCACAATCGATGGCTTTTGATCTAGATCTTCAAGCAAAAATTAATTCTCTTTCTATCTACCAGGCCAATACAAACCCTTGGAAATGAAAAAACGTCATTCTGAAGCCAACTTACTGTTGATACCAGTTGTTAGAAAATTATATATTACATAGCAATGGAACACATAAAATATTGCAAAAATATAAACACAGAAAACACATAAAACAAGAGAGACATAGATATATGTGGTTCACCCAATTTTGGGATACGTCCACAGAAAAACAACCAGTCCTTCCTTTTATATTTTCCAACAAAATAAAGAGATACAACCTCCAACAGATCCACAGTAATTCCCTCTTCTCTTTCACACAATCTCCTCTCTCTTTCTTGTTCAGAATACAGATCTACATAGCCACAATACAATTCCCTCATATATAATGAGGGGTTGCCTTCTAGGGAAAAAGACCCTAAATTAAACGTAATTTCTACCATTAGATTTCCACTTAATCAACAACCTAGATTGACTACGAAATTACAACATTTTACAAGGCAATTTTACATCTATGTTTAGCTTCGAGGGCACGACCCCCAATCCCTTACCCGGGGGGGGTCCAAGTAATCATTTTTGCCCCCTGGATCCCCATCGCGGCACACATTTATGGGCGGCGTTTCCATCACATTATGAAATGGGGTCCAATGCATTGATACCTCTGAATAAAGAAGATAATCAGGCTCCACACCCAACAATCTCCCACTTGGAGAATGCTTATAACAACTCCAAGGCTACTTCATTTTTTGGACAATGACTCCACTCTGGACCTGGTTGTTTCTCACCATCATCATCATACTTGAAGACCAATTGAAACCGAGCAAAATATCAGTTTCTCCCTAGTTACAACTTTTGTTAACATATTTGTAGGATTCTGGCTAGTGTGTATCTTTTCCAGCTTCAACTGCCCATCTTCCAACGCTGACCGTATAAAATGGTACTCAAGCTGTATATGTTTAGTGTTGGAATGAAATGTAGAGTTCTTTACAAGATGTATGGCACTTTGGATGTCATTGTATAGCCTGACCAACTCCTGCTTCTTACCCAGTTCATCCAGAAACCTTTGTAACCAAATCATTTCTTTACTAGCCTTTGTAGCAACAACATACTCTACTTTCGTCGTTGAGAGTGCAACAACACTTTGCAGTTTTGAAACCCGACAGTTGTTCCACCTATAGTAAACACATACCCTATGGTGCTCCTCCTATTATCTCTATCACCCACTATATCTGGATCAACATATCCCTGTAGAGCAATGTTTGAACCACCAAAGCATAATGCTTGATATGTGCTACCTCTCAAACACCTGAGAATCCACTTCACTGCCATCCAATGTTCTTTTCCTGGATTGTTCATGTACCTACTTACAACTCCCACTGTATATGCAATATCAGGCCTTGTGCAGACCATTGCATGCTTAATCTTCCAATTGCTGATGCATATGGAACTTTAGACATATAAGCCATTTCTTTCTAAGTCTTAGGACACACCTCCTTACTTAGTTTGAAATGGCTAGCCAAAGGTATACTAACTAGTTTTGCATTCTTCATATTAAATATTTTCAACACCTTTTCTATGTACTCACTCTAAGACAATGTTAATATTTGATTCTTCCTGTCTGTAGTTATTCTCATACCAAGGATTTGTTTTGCAGCACCCAAATCCTTCATTGCAAATGAGTTTTCCAATTTTATTTTGAGCACATTTATTTCCTGCATGTTAGAACCTGCAACAAGCATGTCATCTACATACAATAACAATAAAATATAGCTTCCATCATTTGTCCTTTTCAGATAAACACAATGATTAGAGTGACATCTAGTATAATCTTTTTCGGACATAAACCTTTCAAATTTTAGATACCACTGCATTGGAGCATATTTTAAGCTATACAAGCTCTTCTTCAACCAACACACTAGTTTCTCCTTGCATTTTACTTCATATCCTTATGGCTTCTACATATATATCTCTTCCTCCAAATCCCCATGGAGAAAGGTTGTCTTTACATCTAACTGCTCAAGATGCAAATCTTCATCTTCTACTAGAATTAAAATAGTTCTGGTTGAAGTCATTTAAACAATAGGAGAAAATATCTCGTCAAAGTTTTTACCCTTTTTCTGTGCAAACCCCTTCACCACAAGTCTAGATTTATACCTTTTTCTACCTCCATCTTCTTCCTTCAACCTGTAAACTCATTTATTCTGCAATGTTCTTTTACCTGCAGGTAACATGACTAAGTCCCAAGTCTAGTTATGTGCTAAGGAGTCCATATCTTCTTTCATGGCTTGCTCTCACTTCTTCCTGGTTTCTTCCTGCATTGCTTCTTCATAACATTATGGTTCACCAGAATCAATCAACAATACATGATATAATGAAGGAGAGTATCATTCAGGGGGTCTACCTAGCCTGGTAGACCTTCTAACACCACTTTCAGGTGTTTGAGGTGCTTGATGTTATTGTTCTGACTGTTGATCATTATGATTTTTAGGCACTTTCTCTTTTTCTGTGATCTCATCAAGCACTATGTATTCTCTATTTTCTTTTTCATGTTTCTTTTCCTATATCTGATCCTTATACAAAACCTTTTCATTGAATATGACATTTATGCTCCTAATTATTTTGTGTTTTTCATAGTCATAAAAGTAATAACCAAAATCATTAACACCATATCCAATAAAGGTACATTTATTTGATGTTTCCTCAAGCTTTGTTCTAATTTATTTATTAATGTGGATAAATGCTTCGCAACCAAAAGTATTTAAAAATGATTAGTTTACCTTTTTACTTGTCCATGCCTCCTCTGGAATACTACCATCCAAGGAACTTGAAGGCCCTCTTTTTATTAGATAAACAACATTATCTACAATATCTGCCCAAAATTGTAAAGAAAATCCTGCATGCAATTTCATGCACCTTTCATGCTCCATGATTGTCATGTTCATCTTTTCTGACACTCCATTTTCTTGTGGTGTTGCTGGAACTGTCTTCTCTTTGCGAATTCCATTCTTTGAACAATATCTATCAAACTCTTTGATGCAATATTCACCTCCATTGTCTAATTAGAGACACTTCAACCTTTTTCTTGTCCCATTTTCAACCAAATATTTACATTTCTTAAAAGTGTCAAATACATCATATTTATTTCGAATAAAATAAATCCAAGTTTTTCTGGTTGCATCATCAATAAAAGTAACATAATAATGAGAGGCACCTAGAGATGATACCTGAGCAGGTCCCCATACATCTGTATGCACAATATCTTATTTTTCACTCTTCTTTTCTTTCCCAACTCCGAGGAATCTGACTCTCTTCTCTTTTCCATAAACACAATTCTCGTAGAATTCCAAATCAACATGCTTCAAAGCTAGCAACAAAATTCTTGAGTGAAGAATTTGCATCCCCTTCTCACTCATATGCCCGAGCCTATGATGCCACAATGTTGTACATTCTCATGTAGAGGTTAAAGCATTATCATAATTAGAAATACCATTGCATAAATACAATGTACCAACCTTTTCTCCTTGTGCTATTACCAAGGCTCCTTTAGTGACCTTCCAGGTTTTATCTGTAAAAGTAGTTACACAACCCTCACCTCCTAACTTCCCTATTGAAATTAGATTTTTCTTCATATATAGAACATGCCTTACCTCCTTCAACAACCATTGATTTCCATTATGTTGTTTTATGAAAACTGTACCCATTCCAATGATTTTATAGGGTTTATCATCACCCAATTGAACCTTTCCAAAATATCCTTGAACATTATCATGAAAATGTTTCCTGTCAGGTGTGGCATGGATTGAATCCCCTGAATCTACCACCCAGGCATTAATAATATTTTCTAATGAAAGAATCAAAGCATCTTGCAACACATCACCTGTCACATTCGCTTCATGATTGTTTTCTTACTGCACGTCACCTTATTTTTCCTTCGGAGACTTGTAGTCTTTCTTCAAGTGTCCTTTCTTCCTGCATTTCTAGCACACTATCCTCGATCTGGACTTGGATCTACCTTTCCTTGACTTATTGTGATATCCTAGGCTCTTTCATCTTTCAATTTTTCTTCCCCTAGTCTTTGTAGTCAAAGCATTACCTGATGTCTCACCTAGCTTTTCCATTTCATTTCCTTACTAAGGATTGCATCGACAACATCATCAAACTTTAAAGTACTAGATCCAGAGAAAAAGTTACTATTGGCCATAACTAAACAATTCAAACTTTCTAGAAATGAGTATAGAAATAACATAGCCCTAATTTCATCATCAAAAGTTATGCTATAGAACTTAATTGATTGGTAACTATATTAAATTCATTTAAATGAACAAGAACATACCCACCTTCTGACATATTCATATTAAATAAATGCTTCATAAGGAATACCTTATTTAAGACCAAGGGTTTTTCATATAGTTTGGCCAATGCCGACATGAAACACTATGTTGTCGTTTCCTTTAAAATATTAAAGGCTACCGAAGCCGCTAGGCATAGCCATATTGTTCCAAGTGCCTTTCTGTCGTGAATGTCCCATTCCGTGTCTGTCATAGTCATCAACTTCTTTGTCTTTCTGCTCAATGGTAGGTACATATATTTTTGATACAAGTAATCTTCCATCTGCATCTTCCATAGTTGGTAGTTTTGGCCGTTAATTTTTTGACCCTAAACCTACCATCTTCTGCCATTTCTCCCACTCGAACTAGGAACCCTTCTCTCCTATGAGTTTATTATCCAAATAAACCTTTGGCTCTGATACTAGTTGTAAATAAATTTACGGCAGGGAGATAAATTATTACTATGATTTACCGAGATTACAAAGAGGAATAATAAAATAACCAACAAAAATACACATAATATTTATCAAGGAAAACCCAAAATCTAGGGAAAAACCCAACCCAATGAGATCTCATTAACATTGGCTAAAACCTTGGCCAATCCAGCCAAGTGAGCCTTAACCACTCACCTCGAGGGCTATATTACAATGAAGTATTCCTAACCTTTTATAGGCTCCATTACATGCAATATCACAGACCATAATACCATGGGTACACTATAACATGTGCCCAAAACCACTACTATTTAACTAGGTCAACCTTGACTCAAACCCCGAGTCAATTTTACCTAACAACTCATTTAAGGTAAAACTGTCTCCGACCATTGTTGATGAACTTGTAAGATACACATTATTAATAAACTCGACTCGTTGGGGCTTCCACGATAATAGTTGACAAGTAATGAACCACTCTATGGACCTATCACCATATGTCAGATAATTTTGTTTCAGCTATTTTTCAGTTGCTGGAAAGGTGTTCTGGATACTAAATGCATTTGGAAGTTGACGAAACAACTTGAACTATCTCACACACATGGATCTCATAATATAATCTGTTACTAGGACTTCCAATTTATAATGGACTGTAATCATAATTAAATCAACATTGTGTTCATGGGGCTTCAAGAACTACTGACTTAATTATGTTACTATATTTATTAATGGTGTTTCATTTGATTTTTCATAGTACAATTGGACAATGACACACTATAACATAATAAAACTACAACCTTTGGAAATATGAACAATCTTACCATATAATGTCCCATATAGAATATGGCTCAAAATTGAAAATTAATCCATGTCATGTTCCTAGACTTACCGTTTACACTAGAAAAATAAGATATATGGGTAACGAACCAATGCCAAAGTACCAAACTTCTATGAATATCAGATTTAAACCACGAAATCCTGACAAGATTTCATTCTGCATTCAGAACAAAGTTAGAGAATTTCAAGAACCCATAAAAGTCACAATATAATAATGTAATATGATGAAGAACCAAATAATATTGTGGGCCTTGACGATCAACACAATCCAAATGTAGCCAAGAACCAATGAACATAGCAAGGCATATTAAAATAGTCTGATATGTTGAAAAATCTAGGACAACTAGGTTAGTTGATTTCTCTTATTTTGATAATGTTTGTGATGTATTTTTAGTTAACTTGATTACCTTCTTCTCTCAATTTATTATTATTATGTTTTTATCATCAAACATCGACTAGATCATAAGGAACAAAAAGACAAGAGGACACAAGATATAGGTGATCAGCCAGGGGAAAAACCTCTCCGCTTGAGAGGAAAACCCACAAGAATTCTTCTCTTCTTATAGAACTTCAATTGACAAATTGCAATACCTATGACCCTTGACCATAACCCCTCCAAGACCAAGTCAAAAACAATCCTTGATGTGCTTCCCTTCCTTCAAGTCAACGCTGGTGAAACTTGCTTCACAATCTCAAATTTCAACCCTTCTTCAACATTTCAGCTTGTTGTAGCATGATTGCAATTTCAATATTTTTTGCAGAAACCCTAGTTCCCACATGTGGCTAGAAGATGGATGAATTTGTCTCCTTTCTCCTTCAATTGACTTGAATTTTCTTCCTTGTTACTTTGGCTTGCAAAGGCGACCTTTTACTTTTGATGATGACTTCAATTCAGTACTTGCTACTATAGAAGAATGCCCTAATACTTCACACGTGTGGAGGAATATAACTCAAAAAGTGTAGTTAAAAGTTCTTTGCTCTTCATTCCTTTCTATCTCCTTTTCTTCACTAGGTATTAGGCTTATATTTCTTTCTTTATTGAACTTCTTGATGCTTGGATGAACTCCTCCTTCAATGAGGCCGAGTCTTCCTTTATATAATCTTCCTAGAGTCCATTAATAAGCTAACATGTCCTCTTCTAGTAGGATGACATATCCTTGAAATTTTCTTTGATGCTTGCATGATTGACAAGGTCTTGGAGGGTGTTTGACTCTAACTTTGACTCAAACCATTTTTTCTTTTACAATATGTAGCATGCCGAAATGGGTTTTCAATACATGTAAATGAATCAATTAACCTAGAAGCATTCATTGGGGGTTTGAAATTAAAACAATAATAAATTTATTTTTCTCTTCTCAATAAATATATAAAATCATGATTACATATGTCATTATGAAGACCAAACCTAGTTGCATATTTCAACATGATATGTTGAACTAGAACCATAGAATTTCATTGTATGCTTTGGTCAATTATTCCTGAGCATTCACCAGAATGTCTGATAGTATATTTTGGATGACTTCATCCAAATGGGAATTGAAGTCAATTGAAATTTCGTGATCTGTGGACATAAAGAGTTGAATGACCTAATTGTTCACCAACATATTGTGACTCGGGAAACTAACCCATGACTGCGATTTTGGTGACAACCATGTCCAAATGTCTTCTCACCTATTGAATTTATTCTTTTGAGTCTCCAACTCCAACGTGTGTTTCTTCACACTTTGGCTCTGCGTCTTTTTCTACTTGAATAAATCCTAACATCAGCAGGTCTCACTGATGCTGAGGTGGCTATGTTGGAATGATATTCGCCAGGCTGCTAGATCCAGTTTCTAAAAAGTATTTTTCGGTGAAAATAACATAAAGATTCATTTGTCGATGCGTTTCAAACCAACCAGTGTGATTCGTCGTTAGGACAAGATTAAGAATTAGATCATGGTAGCAAGTTAAATAGAGATGCAAGTCATTCCAATGACTAAATTAAAACAACTACATTTGACTCGGTCAAAAATTGGGTAAAGAATTCATTGTATAGTAATACCATTAATCAAATAACATATATTTAAGATATTATTTTAATATACAAATTATGAAAGATCTGGACTAAGGGATGGGAACAAACTAATAACCAAATTAAAAATAAAATAAAAATTATATGTGTGTGTGTGTGAACTAAAAAAGGGATTCTACCCAATCCTCAAAATGAGGCATGGGATATATAAAAGATAAATTACCAATGGTAAAAATATAAAAATAAAAACTAAAGAGAAAGGGACATAAATCATTTAATAGAAACGATTGATAAAAGAAAACTCAAAAAATATATAAAATCAAAATTCCATCCAAAGCTAAAATGTTGAAAATAGAAATAAACAAAATTAAAGGAAAAACAACTAAAGGGATAAAAACTATAACAAAGGAAAGGGGACCAAAGATGAGATCCTAAATCCTGGGGGTAGAAATCTAAAAGTAATGTTAAAACCATTCAATCAAAAATTTAAAAGAAAAATAAAATACGAAGGGAAAAAAAAGAGATAAAAAACAACCACATGGATAAAGACAGGCTAAGAGGAAAGAGCAGGGATCAATCAACTGTTTATTTTCCAACCGTCATCCCTATTAAGATTTCTAGGCCTCCTTTCAATTTCAATGGCCTCCCTAAATTTCTGGTGATGAAAGTGAGCAATCTTCATAATAACCTAGAACTCCAAAATGCATATGTGATCTAGTTATGGAATTTGAAAGCTGCATATTGGAGTTAGTCATGCTAGAGGAGATTTTGAAGGAACAAACAGATAATTTGGTGCAAGAAGTAGGAAGTCTCTAGCAATGCTAGAAGGAGTTGTAAACAACAAACAAATCTATAGATATACACACACATGATCATAAAAAATATCCCACACTAAACTAATCTATGTACACAGTATTAACATTTCTAAAAATGCATGATCACAACCCCTTCCTTAAGAGATTTAGGGTTGAACCTGCTCTGATACCAACAAATAAATTGGAAGAATAACCACGGTATATAGATCAGACACCAAATAGTTCATATATTATCTTTCAAAACCAAATTTCATCCCACATATATATTACTTATGAGATCCAACAAATTCCAAACAAGGAGATTGCTTGTTGAGAAAATATCTCAACAAATCAACCAAACAACAAGCCAAATGTACCTATTTACTAATGTAAGCATTATTTCCAAGTGATATAATATCAGGAAATATGAAACGTATGCATAAATAATTATAGAAAAATTACATGTTTATGGTGAATCTCAACGTTGTTTTATATTCAACACATTAAACATACTTATATAGGCAAAAATATGATATCTGAAATAATTTGTTTTGATAATTAACTAGGCATTTAATTTTTCTGTATGAATTCAAAATATGACTATGACAAACATTGTTCAATATATCACTATGGAAGAGATGCAACAAAATAATATAAAATAGTTGACGATAACAATGTTTGTAGTGTAAAGTTGTACTTTTGTAAATCAATTTATGACAACATACAATAAGGTTCCATATAGACAAACTATAATTATGAGCTTGTGTTTTTTAACAATTTCCTCATTTCTAGTAGAAAAAGCTATGACATGTTTATTGCAAAAGTTATTCACAAAATTGACATCCCAAGACAAGTGAAAAGAGATCAATCAAACTTCAATAATTTTAACTAAAACAAAGTTATTATTTAAAATCATTGAATCTACTATGATGTAAATCAAGATATGCACTAAATGAAAATTTGAGAGGCGTGGGCTATATGACTTTGATATAATATTGGGAAATATGAAGAATATGCATAAACAACTTATAGAAAATTCACATGTCTATGGTGAATGTCAACATTATTTTATATTTGACACATTAAACATATTTATATATGCAAAAACATGATATTTGAAATGATATGTTTGATTATGAACCCTTCAACCTCTATTCATATCTACCAATAAAAGGGAATTTAAAATTACCATTGTTTAACTATTCAACCATATTTGCAAATTTCAAATAAACTAAATTTTAATTCAGATATACTTGTTTGTATATCGATATTTACCAATGAAACAAAAGTGATACTACCAATTGATTGGATATCTAGCTATAATATTTTTCACATTATTAAAATATATGATATATTCTTCAAGGTTCAAAACCACAAGTATGCTTCTTTCCCCATTATCTAATTAATCAAATATTGTTTTTCATATCTTGAAAGTCATGATTAGAAATTGAATTGGAATTTAACAAAAATATTGTTTTTAAAGCATTCCTTCTCTCTACTAGTCTCTTCTACATATTGTCTACATCTTGTATGTTTGCATGTAATGTTTCATTGTATTTAAAGATAAATCTATGTACCTAACCATAATATGCTTATTCCACTACATAATATAGAAAAATATTTGAATTTCACAAAGATGGATCAATGCTGAAGAAAAAAAAAAAAAACAACAACTATATGTTGTTTATGGCTCTTGACCTGCCTTCAGTGGTTGGAACAACCTTAGGAGCTTGCAGAACAAAAGTACAATATGGTGTCAATAAGCATAAGGTAATAATCATGGACTAATATAAAAATAAGCTACCAATAATAGTAGACAACTTTAAATCACTATGCTTATCATCTAAAAGCAATGTAAGCATTCAATTTTATCAAGCTTTAATTATTTGCCCACAAATAATGGAAAAAAAAAAGATAATTTTTAAGGTAAACATTTATTAAATGTCTTTATGAATCTAATGTTCACCATTTCAGTAATTTTCATTTCATCATAGCCATCTTTGACGAAGAATGATTATGTGGTAAGGCTCTCAAAAATAAGAGAAAATGATCAAGCCTTTGAAAAGAAGCTTGTTTTGTAGTAATCTTTGTTAGATACTTTCAACTTCTATTTCTATTTTATGATATTTAGTTACATCATTGGTTATGAGTTTTTAGTCATACATTCAAGAGAACTACAACGCTTACTTGATTATGTTCAATATATTAAAAAACTACCAAATGCTAGGAGTAAATATATTTATAAGTGGCAATGATTTTCCTTAGCAGATCCTAGTATGCATAATTTGATTTTTTTTTCTTCACAATTTAATTGAAATTTGAATGAACCAACGCTTCCATATCCAAACAATGAACTTGCATTAAATTTTATAGGAAATTGAAAGTATACAACCTGTTATACGAGATTTACGATTGCAGATGAAAGTACCTCCCCTAGGTTAGTGGCTAACCTAGAACGATAGAGAGACAAGGAACCTAATGCCTTTCCTTAAAGTAAATAGATGAAGGAGTGAGGCATACTTAGAATCCTTTGCACACTTCGCTCCTTATTTAGCTTGGAAACTCCAATTCCATATCCGAATACAAAATTTAGGACCTGCATAGTCAGATAACACAAGCTAAGAAACTACGAGATCTATGTAGTATAATCTAAATAATTCATTCAATAGATCAACATGGTATTGAAATATATGAAATAACAACATCACATATAGGAAAACAATGAATTATTTACATTAATATAAATGGAAGGAGATTACAACCATAAGTAGCAGTTGATCTTGTAGAAGAGCTCCTCAAAGATATTTACTTGTCCTTTCCGTGTTACAATATGCGCCTCTAATCACCCTAAATGCATATGATAATAATCACTCACTACAACAACATAAGGGAAGAATCACTTTCCAAAAGCCAACACAAAAACTAACCAGGTGCATTTGGAATGAGGTAAATATATAGGAAGGAGAGGTAGTTGGTGAATTCTTATCCATTTACCAATCTAGGCTTGAGATTCAAAAGTGATCGGAGGATGAGCTCAAGGGATAAGACTTTGATTTCTCTAAGGTGGAATTAGATAAGATTCAAATGTTTATCCAAGGTAAGTGGTTGAAACAACCTCTGGAAGCTTTTGGAAGATGAAACTTCATAATTTTTATTTTTTTAATTTTTTCCCGAATTTCTAAAATCAACGCACCTCCATAGTTATGTAGGGTGTAGTGCATAGCACCCCGAGAGAAGGAGAAACTGGACTGCAAAAAAGTTTCTCAGTTATGCAGGGTGCATTGGTCCTTAAAATAACTGAAACAAGGTACTTTTAGGCATAAACTCAAGGATTAGATAGATTCATGCTTAGGGATTTGTGCAAGATGGTGACAAGGGGGAATAGGATTTTGATTGATCCCATTAGGAGGCTCACTGATCAGATGTGAAAAAATGTCCTATAATAGAATGCCCCCTAAAGTGCAAAGTCAAAGAGGATGACTAATGACTGAAGTGCTTTACCCTGTGACAAGTCGAGATCAAGAACAACTGGTGAGCTTTATTTCTGATGTAGGAGCATCCAGCTAAGGGCACCTTGACCGGGTGTTTGGTCTCTTCTAAGGAGGAGAGGTTCATCACCATTAGCTTTCATTTGTGTTTGCTGATTAAAAACAATGTTAGGAACTTGTGTTATTTCATTATCAGTTAATAGGTATTTAGGGATAGCACAGTTAGGTGAAGGTGGTTATAGCCACATTATTATTTTTCTTTTATTTATTTTACAACTATTTACTTTGAAAAAAAAAAACAAAAATATATATATTATCTATGTATTCCACAGAATGAGAAAACTAAAACAGCAAGATAGTTATCAACTATATAACTAAAGAAACAACTACAAATAGTTTGAATAATTGTATTATAATAATACAAAAGAAAATGTACCACAGTGTGGAAAAGGTTTGATATTCCAGCACAGAATAATAATACAAAGAGAAACATTTTCATTCTTGAATCCATCTGCCCAATACTTGTTATTCTTTTATCTAATTACTATCATCTGTAACAAAGAGACAACCTGTATATTTTACCAGAAATCCTTCAGACAAGCAGTGACGAAGTTCCAGAAACCAAGTGACAAGAAGAGACGCAGTTACAAGAATTGAATGACAGGTAGAGATACTATATTTACGCGAGACTAAGCAAGCAGTTCCAGTCACGTCAACAAGTTACAGAAATATGAGAATACGCAACAACCGAAGCAGTTAACTAAACAAATACAACCACAGGGAAGTGCATTCATAAGACAGGTAAACCTGTATCTCGAAATCTCTTTTTCTTTTGTATTTAAAAACTTTTTAGCGCCAAGACCGACATATAGAATATACAATTACAAGCTCTAAAGTCCAGCAAACCCTAAGGTCGAGAAAACCCTCCTCCGGGAGAGAAGCAACAAATGAGGGTTAGGGTTATAACCCTGAAACCGTTACAATCCATTGAAGAACAAACGAAATCATATACAAATGTGCTGGAAGGCCATTTTTCTATCAACCAAAAGACGATGCAACAGAGACCCAGTTCCTAGTCTATTGACCGACTACACCAAGGATAAATCGACTTGGGAAACCGTCAAACCAAACAAGTTGCAACAGGGAACGATCCTACTGGCTCCATTAAGAGGAAGGGCCAAGTAATAGTCTGACCAGAAGCCACAACAACCTGCACAAAGACCACAGTAAAGCATTAGCATTGTCATACCGAAGACTAAAAGAATGAACGACTGAAGTGAGGGAGAAGACAACCCCAATAGAACTTACTAGTTCATTAGTTAGCGCTGGACGAAGGAACCCACATTTGGGTCATGACCATTGAAAGAAACCCTACTCACAAGGAGCAGCAAATGTTAGCCCTTAAGAAAATATGAGGAAATCGAATATAACAGGGAAGGAGCCATTACCTTGCTGGAGCCAACGACACAGAGGAAAGGGTCCTTCGCGACTGCAACCTGTGTTAACAAATACACTGCAGACAAGTCAAACGAAGAAATAAAACTTTTAGGCAGCTGAAAAATATCATTGAAGAAGTTCAGCAAAATGCATAAGGGATGGAAGGATAAAAATAGTGACCACTGAAAGAGCACCAGACCACAAGAAAACAAAGAAAGCCTCACGTAAGAGCCATGAAGCCAATAGCTTAATGATAGAGCCGAAGTAACTAGATAGCAAGACAATACTGAGCAGAATTATACCACCTACCAACAGATAAACCCATAGTCGGGCGTGAACAGAGCATCGAGCTCGAACCATTTACAATCACCAATAGAACCGGCGGACAGAGCTATCAACACCAAACAAATCAGAATGAAAATTCCGGAGTGAACAACGTAAGGGTTAGGGTTTAGTCCAAGAGTGGGAAGGAAACCTGAGGCAAGAACAACTGTCCTCTCAACGTACAACTAAATCAATACAGCCATCAATACACCCAAAATATCAACGCTAACCTTTGATTACCAAATAATCACACGTTGATTAAATCATTGGAGTTAATTATTATTGTTAGTGTTAAAACATAAGTCACGGGCTGGTCCCATCATAGTGGTATCAGAGCAAGTTTAGAGTTTTCCTGAGAAATGGAGGTTGGAAGACGAGGTTGTGGAAGAGGTTCTCGGAGAGCAATAGAGGAAGGATTGCGGGAGGGAATTAGGATCCTTACTGCCTGTTTGGAGGCAGTCGAAGTAGGAAGGAGAAGGGATCCAGAGGTACGAGATGATAGCGAAGAAGAATTCATAGTTACAACAAATGGATCAGTTGAATAAGGACCGGAAATGAGATTGTTGAGGTCGGTCCATTTGGCCAGTAGCAAGCCTAAACCAGAAATTCCAAATTATGATGGCAGTTTTTCCACAGAATTTCTGTTGGACTGGATCAGCGAATTGGATAAATATTTCGAGTGTGAAGAGGTCAGTGAAGAACGGAGAGTTAAGTTCAGTGCAACAAAGCTGAAGGGACACGCAGCCCTATGGTGGGACAATGTCCAAACGAAGAGAAGAAGGATGAACAAGTTGCCAATAAAGAAATGGCCAAGAATGGCGGCCAAGTTGAAAGGCAGATTTCTGCCCAAAGACTACCAGATTGCACTGCATTGGAAAATGTAGAATTTGAAGCAGAAGGGGATGATAGTGAAAGAGTATACTGAAGAATTCTACCGGATAAATTTAAGAGCTGGTTATACGGAGGACACCCCGAAAAAAACATCAAGGTATGTAAATGGTCTAAGATTGGAAATATTGGATGAAATCAGCATTATTTCCCCAAAAACTATAGAGGAAGCCTACCAGAGTGCCATGAAGGCAGAGGAGAAGATTACCAGAAAGCAAACTGCTAGGAGAGGACGGGGAACCGAAAGAGGGAGAGGACAGTCTTATGGCAGAGGACGAACTGCCAGCAATAGTGAAGAGGGCAGCAGTTCCAAAACTTCTAGGACAATAGAAAAAGGAGACAACACTAGAGGTGGCAGGCCATATCAGCAAGGAAGAAGGAATAGTCAAGGCAAAGGAGCTAACTATCAGTGCTATAGGCGCCATAAGTGGGGGCACAAATCTTTTGAATGTCCTGAAGCAGAGCAAGCTGGTCAAAGAGGAGCGTTTGTTGCATAGCCAGAGGAAGTAGAGGCACCATATCAGCAAGCAAAGAATGTGTTGGAAACAAGGGAAGCCTTTGTTAGGGCTTGGATCTACCTCAGGATGAGAAAGGCGGGTCTAGGGTAACATCAAACCAGCTTAACCTAGTAGCTAGCCCTACCAGGTCAGGATAGGTCTCTCTCCTTGTCAATCTCAAGAAAATATAGCAAATGGGGTTTGAGATGGCTGATGTAAAAACTAATTTTCGGCTAGGTATATGCTCAGAGGAGTGTGATTGAATTTTATGTTGATTTGCTAGATCAAAAGTGAAAGGCAGTTTTGGGTCTGGGGAGTGGACTCAGTCTTGCAGAGGATTCTGTGGGGCGAGGTAGGCAAATGATTTAGTACTTTGAAATAAGTGAAATGGAAAGTATTAATACTGGTGAGGAGTTGGAGAGGGCATCAAAAGTATTAGGAATCCTCTTCAAACAGTAGAAAACATAGAAAGCTAAACAAACCCTAAGGTAGAGCACTGCAATATCAATGATTTCTACCTTTATACTTGATTCATTTAGTTAAGCTGAAAAGAGAGATAATGGCACACATAAACACATGATAACTTGAATTATAGAAAGAGAAACAATACTAATCACCTTGCCACAAAAATCCCACAAAATGCTGCAAACCCTGGTCTATTTCCTTGCCAAACCACAGAGATGAATGTACAATGATGCTCAAAGCTTTCACAAGGCTCTAGCCTTTGAAAATGACTGAAAAAACACATGATATAGACCTCCAAACCACCTATGCTATCCATCAGGGGTCAAATCCATGAGAAGAGGGGTGGTTTCAACCATTTCTAAACTAGGAACACAAAATTAGGCAGTGGAACAACTTGCCTCTAAAACTTAGGAAACTGATTAATTCAACTCCAAACCACCTACAACTGATGTATCTACCTTATCAAGTCAATTTTCATCATTTTTACATCATATTACATCAATTTATATCATGTTAGCTCATGAATTTGACCATAAGAGATAAAAAATCAAACTAGAAGAAAACTAGGTGAAAAACAGATTTTTTAGGCAAAATTGACATTTTTTCATGCTGTGTGTAGCGCCACTTTTTCTGTGCGTAGTGCTTTTTCCTAGCTGCATTTGGAGGCCTTCCCCTTCACCAAATTTGATCCAAGTAGGCTTGTTGGAAAGGTCCGTCTATCTATTTTCAAGAAAAAGTAGAATTTCTGAGTTTGGTGCCCATTTTCCCCTCCAAAAATAAGTTCTCCCAACACTGCTTCCTATGTGGTCAAAAAGTGGCAGAGAGGGCATTTTTCAGGTGTTTTTGGCCCTTTTGGTAACCCACAACTTGTCCAAATTTCCTAGTAATTTTTGGGTATTCATAATTTTTCATGAGGAATCCAAAAATGCAAAGTTTTCTGCTACACACCTGCCAGAAAAACCTGTTTTTTCCTTGAAAAATTCAAAATTGTCAAGATGTTTGCCAAATTTCTTGAAATTTGGCATGAGTGATCTACATCAAGTACTATGCTGGGCCAAGGAAACTTCAACCAAGATATTGAGTTTACCTTGGAATTTCTTGCTCCTCAAAGTCTTCTTCAACTTGGGCACCTTATCCTAGCTTTGCAAATTTTGTTTCGTGCCAAATAATGATAATTCACGTGCTGTAACATCTTTTTCTCCTTATTGGCCTTCTCAAGTAGCTTCTCCAAGTGCATATTTTCCTTTTTTAGCCATGATTCCCGATCAGCATCAACCTCTTGCTCAAGGGGTGTCAACATGACTTTCTTTCTTTTTGCTGCTTACTTGTTTTCTCTTATGGTTTGCAGCTCCATGATTGCCTGCTTATCCTCCAAATGCTTGTTCTATTGCTTAAGGTAATTTATGATCCACTTAGCCCTTTCAAGGTTGATAGCTAAGGCATGGATGTCAGATTCTTTTTCCTTGATGATCTCCTTGAGTTTTGAGATTTGGGAGCCCAAATCAAGATCATCGTCCTGAATCAAAATGAAGTCTCTCTCCTCACCTTCAGAAGGCCCTACCTCATGCAATGGTTGCTTCCCTTTATCCTATACTTGATTTGCTGAAGAAGAAGGAAAAGCCCCTTTCACCCCGGGAGAAGATAGCATTTGCATATGATTTGATGAAGGAAATGAGACCCATTCCACCCTAGGTGGAGATAGTACTCGTTTTGCAACTGCAAATAGCCTCCTTGTCCCCTTTTCATAAGTGACATATACTGGCACCCCTGTAGCTTGAGATGTAGCTTGAGTTTCATGAACCTCTGATTGATTTGAAGGCCCTCCTTCCTCTTGAAAAACTGATGGGGTCACTTGAGGGCTTTTGAAAACCTCATGTGAAATGAAAGTATCCCATGAAACATTCAACAAGCTTAGTTGATGCAAAACAACAGTCTTGATCAATGCAAAGTGATAAATGTTGTTGTACTGTTGATGAGTAGGTTTTCTTTGCACCAATGTGGTCATTTTCTCAATATTTCTGCATATGAAATAGTGGAGGTTCATCATCCTCACTCTAATGAAATGCATCAATAATCTAACATGATAAGTGTACAGGCAAGAAAATCCCCCTTCATAGTTGATGTATTTGATAATGAGCTTCATGAGTGGAGCATAAGTGTTCTGTATGTATCTGAAAGGAAATACCCTACTGATTTTCTTTTGATAACTAGCCTTGATATAAGGCTCATAATGCTCTTTACTCACATGCTGCCCTTTGTTCCACTATTCACCTACATTTGGAATACCTATTGCTTCAGCTATAGTTTCAGGTGTTAAAGTGAAGGAAACAACTGCTAAGTTTACCTGACCATTGTGAAGATGAAGAAAAAATAGTCTGGCAAGTTCATGGTGGTATTTCACCCTCTTCACCATCTCACAAAACTGGTAGCAAGACTGATGTTTGAAACATGTCACTGCAAGGGGACAAGCCAATAATTCTGTCAGTGTGGTGGACTCCTCTCGGATGTGTTTTCCTCCCTTATGTGGTTTTCTTGGTACATGAATCTCTTGGGAGGAATCACTCACAGTTTCCTCATCCCTTTCATAAGTTGAATCTGTTTCCATATTTGCCACTGTATGGTGCAAAAGGATGAGTATGAAGAGATTTTATTTCAAGAATAAGTGATTGTTGTTTTCGTCTTTGGGATTTGATGAGTGGAATAGGTGAGTGGGATTTGATGTTGGCTGTAGGGTTATTAGGGAGTGATAGGTTTTGGGAATGCATATTAGGTTTTGGGGGATAGTGGGAATTAGGTGCTAGGGTTTGGAAATAGAGGGTAGGATAAATGTCAATGAAAGAGGGAAAGGGGAAGAAAATGCCAGGAAATGTAGTGAAGGGCAAATTATGAAAAGGAGTGGACTAACAGCAAGAATGACAAAAAACTGTAAACCCTAAGCAATTTTGAAATGCAACTGTGCAGCAAATTAGGGTTTGAGTTTTCACCTATTCAAACACTATCAATGATGACCAAATCTCTTTTTAATGGAAAATGGAGGGTTTACTTACTTGGAGGGATGGAATTTGAAGATTTTGGAGCTTAGAAGGTCGATTTGCAAGAGTTTTGGGCTTGCAGATTGGTGCGTCACGCCAACACCTAGGTGCACCGTGCCAGTTCAAGTTTCAGTGCAATTTCTATGCCCAGTGCACTGCGCCAAGCAGATGCGCTATGCCTATACCCAGGTGCGCTGCGCCATGTTGGGTATACAACCAAAGTCCCACATTGACTAGAAGTGGGAAGGATCATGGGTATATAAGGATGGACAAATATCTCCATTGGTATGAGTCCTTTTGGGGTAAAGCCCAAAAACAAATCCATGAGGGCTTAGGCCCAAAGTGGACAATATCATACCATTGTGGAGATATGTGGTGTCAAGAGTCCTTACAAGTGGTATCAGAGCCAAGGTTCGAAGTTAGCCAAGTGGATGAATCGTTGGAATGACAAACGAAAGTGGTGAGCCCCGGTGATATCACAATGGGATCCGTGGATGAGCTCGGTTAGAGCAAGCTCTCGAGGCAGGTGGTGGTTCCATGTAAGGCGTGTGCTTCCAACGCATTGGAGTGGAGAATCCTGATTGGTAGAGAGTGGACGGATGGATAATCATTTGAGGGGAGGCTTGATGGTCGTTTGTTCGAGGGGAGGATTGTTGGGTATACGACCAAATTCCCACATTGACTAGAAGTGGGAAGGATCATGGGTATATAAGGATGGACAAATATCTCCATTGGTATGAGGCCTTTTTGGGGTAAAGCCCAAAAACAAATCCATGAGGGCTTAGGCCCAAAGTGGACAATATCATACCATTGTGGAGATATGTGGTGTCAAGAGTCCTTACACGCCAAGAAGAAACATGAAAATTGCTGCAAGTTTCCTCAGTTCACCTCAAAACGCGATCTTCACCTTGTTCTTTCTTACTTTGAGCACAAATGAAGTCTTTAACACTAACGAACACTTTATATACCTTTGCTTTTAATTTTTCATTTAAAAAATCCATTTTTCTAAAGTTCCTTTTCACTTTATTCTTTAAAAACTCTGTTTTGCAGTTTAGCTCTCTTTTTGTCATTTGATGGACTAATGCTTGGATTTTCTTGTCTCTTTTGCAGGAGCTGGAGCGTAGAAGTTTGGCAAGGTGACCCAAGACTGCAGATGATGCATATTACATATAGGAAAATTAAAATTACATGAAATTTTTATACAAGGAACATAAAACTTTTTTTTTCCTCAAAACAGGGTTTTGAGGAACAAATTCAACTACTGAGTATATCATTATTGAAATTTTGATGTGGAGACCTTATTAAACCTCCTCATGTGACTGCTGACCATTATTGAGCTTTTACAAGACTATGATGACAACCCCTAGACCTAATGAGATCGAAAACCCTAAAATGGCTTTTGCAAATGTAATGACAAAAGATGACTGTAAATGACCTGAACTTGTAAACATAGGCCAGCGGGTAAAGACCATGAGGGAAATTTGATAACGGGCCACTACCATCAGATGATCCATGATCCTAATGGAATGTAGTTGATCGAATGAGACACCTAAAATGCATGCAAAAAGAGAATTTTGATCACTGATGGAGGGATGAAGATACCGACACTAACATTGGCTCCAATTGGGATGGTAGCTCCTAGGCGGTGCCAAGAACTACAGATCTCTGGAAAGCAGACAATGCCTCTTCCATTGGGCTATGGATTTAATAACTTCAACAAACATAAAACTAATATCTTGACTCAAAAATGACTCAATTACATGACTGAAAACTAACTCAAACAACTAACTCTATCACCCACACTAAGTAATTAAAAAGTAACATCAGACCTTCAGTTTTATAGCCTTCACTTCGGGCCCCAAACTGACTGAATGAAGACAGTGCACACTTGCAATGAAGGAAGTAAAATGGTATGTACATTGACAAATTATGACAACAAAAAATATCTCAAAGATAATATCGTTTCAGCAGCCGACCATTGATCGACGGCCCAACTGGATAATCGTCCCCGTTCATTTCCTTGAGGAGAAAAGCATTTTGACCCCAATATGCAGCAATTTTGAATGGTCCCTTCCACAGATTCTCAAAATTTCCATGCTTTCCTTTGTCCTCATTTCTAGCATCCCACTTGAGCACTATGTCTTCAATCTAGAACTTATCTGACTTTGCCTTCCGATCACAGATTTTCTTGATTCTCTCTTGCGGCCTGAAGGTGTTCTGAAAAACCTCCTCTCTCATATGCTATAGATGGATCATTTGATTTATCCTTTGTTGAAAATGATCCTCTTTGTTGCCATCTTCCTACAGAAGTTTTACGATCGGGACTGCAAGAGATGTCAGGAACACCGTATCAACACCATTTACTAGTTCAAACATAGACATGCCAATTGATTTCTTCTGACTTACTCTATCTGCCCATTGTGCATTAACAAGCTTCTTGTGCCAACTATTTTTGTTTGTTTCCAACAAATTTTTGATGATGTTAACCAATGATTTATTTGAATATTCCGCCAATTCATTACCTTGCAGATAATATGCAATAGAATGCCCCAAGGTAATTTGATATTTGTTACAAAAATCAATCATCCTTTTAGATTTAAAAGCTGCTACATTATCTGTAATCAGCTTGCTAGGACAACCAAAATGTGACAAAATAATATTTTTGAGAAACTGAATTATTACTGCATCTGTGGCCTGCCGAGTGGGGATGGCCTCAATCCATTTTGTAAAATAATCCGTCGCTGTTAAGATCCACTTATGCTGAGCTGAAGATGTAGGGTGGATCTCTCCTATAAAATCAAGGCCCCACTGCTGAAACGGAGCGCTTACTTCAACCGGCTTGAGAGGAAGTGGCTATAATTTTCTCCTTCCCTGAAAAATTTGACATTCGTGGCAGCTCGTAACAATTTTATAAACATTAGTAAAGAGGGTAGGCCAATAGTACCCTGCCCTCAAAATTTTATTTTCTGTTTTCTTCCAAAATAGGTGACCTCCACAATCTCCCTTGTGGAAATCATCCATGACCTGTTTTGCTTCTTCCTCAACCAAACAATTCAACAACATACCTCTGGGATCTTTCCAATACAATGCATTATTCATAATACAAAATTTGACAGCATTTGATTTCATAGTTCTACTTTTATTTTTAGCCATTCCTGGTGGCGGTGAAAGATTTTGAAGCACATATACAATATCTGAATACCAAGGGGAATGATAAAAATTTCAGATACTTAAACAAGTGGGTTGTCTTCATCTTCTTCGGACATGGCAGCAATCAGTTTTTCTAGACCTTGCCCCTTGATGAGCTTTGTTGGCTTTATCTCCAAGTCATTTTCTAACAAAGCTGCGATCCATTTTCCTCATCTCCCTTCTGGATCTGTCTGTACTAAAACATCTTTGACGACTGCGTTAGGGACATAGGCAAGAATATGAGAATGTAGAATATATACTCGGAAATCTTTCAAAGCTTTCACCAAGGCAAGAGCTTTCTTTTCAATAATGTTGTACTTTAAGGTTGCGTCTCTTATTGTTCTGCTGAAAAAGGCAATTGGCTTCTCGAGCTGATCTCTTTTCTGCATTAATACCACTACCATAGTATCCTCTGAAGCGAATGAAAATAAAATGAAATCTTGGGAATAATCTGGGCTGATCAAAATTCGAGCTGAAGAAAGAGCTAACTTTACCAAATTGAAAGATTTGATAGCTTCTACGGTCCACTTTATTACACTATCTTTCTTTAACATGTTTGTGGTTTCCCTCAAATGTTCAGCTAGATTTGGCACAAAACGATGTAAGAAGTTCATCTTACCATTGAATGCTTGGATCTCCTTTTTACTACAGGGAAAATCAATTTTCTAAATAGCTTCCACTCGAGCAGGATCGATGCGGATGCCCTCCTTGGATATGATATGACCGAGAAGCTTCCCTTCATCCATGGCAAACAAGCTCTTTTTGGGATTAAGAGATATGCCATACTTTCTACACCGCTAAAAAACAATCTTCAAATGATATAGATGTTCCTCATCTGAATTAGAAAAAACTATCAAATCATCAAGATAAACTACTAAAAATACATCTTTCTCATTTGCAAAGGCGATATCCATAGCCCGCTGAAAAGTTGCACCAACATTCTTTAAACCGAATGGCATCTTGGCATAATGGAAAGTTCCCCATGGGGTGGTGAACTCTTTTTTGTCCCTGTCATACTCATGGACCAAAATTTGATTGTATCTGAAATACCCATCGAGCAGCAACATACGAGATGCCCCTACCACTCTTTGGAGTATGTGGTCCATCTTCGGCAACGGATAATTATCTTTCAAAGACACTTTATTTAGATTTATGAAATCAATGCATAATCTAATCTCACCTGTCTTTTTCTACACATGCACCAAATTCGAAATCCATTCTGAAAACTTATTGGAATGATTATACCATCCTTGTATAATCGATTCACCTCCTTCTCTATTGATGGCAGCAACTTAGGATTGATCCTTCTTAACTTTTGTCGAAATGGCTTCTAGTTTGGCTTGATTTGAATGATGTGTTGAATTATACTTTTATTGTACTCCTTCAAATCTGAATAGTCCCATGCAAATACATCAGTAAATGAAGACAATAAACTAATGTACTTTGCCTTTACCTGAGGAGGCAATGCCTTTGACAACTTCACCATCTTTGGATTTTTTTTTGTTCCAATATTCACGTCTTCAACTCCCTTTTTAGTCGGCATCAAACTTGGTTTCTGGGCTACATCATCTTGATCACCTCTAAAGGTATGAGGCCTTTAGGGATGACATTGTATTTCAGCTGCAAAACTTCCATCTGATTTACTTCTAAGTCTGGTTCGCCATTATCTTGCTCGCCATCTATAGAAGTGTCATGATATTTGCCTTCGTTTCGCAGAAATTATTCAATCTCTTTGTCATCCTGAAACACTTGCCAATATCTTTGATTATCAGGGACAACTAGGCGATGTTTCACATGAATTTCAAACTTATTGTTTGAATTCATCGAAATCTTCAAGTTACTTGCTGCTGTTGCAAGGGAATCTACGATAACGTTCTATGCACGAGGAACACATGTCAAAGTGTAATCTGGAAACAACCTCAAAATGTCTAAAACTGCATTACGATAGGCCCTCATTCGAGGATGTTGTGCTTGGTATTCTCCCTTGACTTGCTTGATTACTAATTCAGAGTTGCCATAAATTGAAATTATTTTTGCATTCAAATTTTTGAGTATTTTCAAGCCTGCAATTAGTGCCTCATATTCTGCTTCATTATTAGAACAATCAAAAGCCAACTTGTACAAACAAACTCTTACATTACTTGGGACCTTATTTGGTGAGAAAACAGGGCCGCGTATTCAAATACCAATTCTGGCACCTTCCCTACCTACTGCTCCATCAAAATCCATACTCCACAAACTGGCTTCTTCTTCCAAGTGTTGGAATTCTGCCTGTTTTTCTACCTTTGGCTACTGTCCATCTTTCTCTTGCTCCTGGTGGGATGTTGACTGTTCAACAGTAGTTTCAAGCCTTTGCCTCTCTTGATAAAGTACAACTCTGAAATTTTCTGTAATCTCGGGTATATCCTCAACTTCAACTAATTGACTATTTACATCATTGAAACCACTGTCAGAATAAAGAACAAAAGACTCTAAATCTATATGTACATAATTAATTGGATGATTCATAGGTTTCTCCTTGCTCGTGATCATGTACTTCATCTTTTTATCTCTACATAATTTCCTCATCTGACCAAACACGGGAATAGTAGCATAGGAGAAATCTAACTGAAATGTCCCTTTGAGTTTTGCACCCCATGATCTAGATAGAAGCATGCCAAATCTAGGGGGAATGTCGGCCACAACTACATCCATAAGAACCTTTTTCACTGGAATTTGATCAAAAATTACAACCAAATATTTAATGAGACCAATACATCATACTCTGCCAAAATCAAAGGAACAAAGGTCATGATACTTTCGAGTGATGTCCAAACCCAGTTTCTCCATAATTGCCTTTGGCATCAGGTTATGAGATGCTCCTGAATCAAACATGGTGTTGTGCAAAACGTAATCCTGCAATCTAAGGCTGATGTAAAAAGGAGCTACATCACTATCCTCAGATTGACCTTCTAATGTCGGACCAAAGATAAGTTCAGGTTGGTCATCTTCCACATTTACCATATCAGATAGAGGATCTATATTCAAAATCTTAGCCACTTGACCTTTATAATTTCTTTCCTTCATTAGTAGAGTCAAAGGTATTGACACTTTCAACTTAGCAATTTCATTTTCTAAGCTAAAGGCTGTAGTTTTCTCTACCTCTTTGACTGGAGCATCTTTCTTTTCAGTTTTTCCTTTGTTGCACTTGGTTTATTTGACTTTTCGTTTGCTGATTGCACTTTACTAGAAGTAGGGTTTGTTGGCTCCTTTCCCTTTTTCTACACATCTGGAGAATCATTCTTTGGTGGCGTTTCTTCTTTCCTTTTCTAAATTAGATTGATAGGAACACCCCTACTCCTGAGTGAGTATTTCCTTTGTTGCGCTATCAATATAAAATCTTTATCTTTTTGTACAGTTGGACTTTCTGAATACTCCTCATCTTCGGTGATATAAATTGACAAATCATCTGGTGTAAAAAGTGATTCTCCTCTCCAATTGGGGTCTCATCCTCTTCTTATTAAGTGCCATGGACATAGTTTTGCTGTAATGGTGTCTTAACTTGCTGTCGAGCTGATGGATCTGGAGATTTTTTTTCCCGTTGCTTGATTCTAAACTATGGTTACCACTAACCACGAAAATTTGGATTCTTGACCTGTGTCTCAGGCTTATCTGCAATGTTTAATCTATCAAAAATATTCTCAAGCTTACGAAGCACTTGATCTAAAGTGGAAGCTTCTTCCTTTATAGTCACCTTTTTCTTTGCCTTTGTCCTAGCTCTCTTAGCTAGTAGATTTGTTGTAATGGTGTCTTTTCATGCATCTCCCTTTAAATTTTTTTAAATGATTAAATAGATAATCGACTTTATATTTGTGTATTGTGTGCAAGATTGTTTGGGTTTCCTATGTAACCAATTGAATGATGAATGATTTATGCAAATAAATTGAATCCTAATAGTATCTAAACTCCCCTCTCACATTCAATAAGTCTCGGTATGCCTCATGTGAGAATTTTCTCCTTCAAGAAGGAGTGAAAATGTCATTGGTGCACTAGACTATGATGGGATCTTTTGTTGGAAACTAGTGACTGAAAGTTATGTCAACATTACAAAACTCTACACCAACAACTGTGTTTGAAGCAACCTCTAATGTGTAAAAAGATGGGAGAGTGATCCGATATGCCACCTTGACCTTTCCATTGATTGATCATAGGTAAGGAATCCATTAGACCCTCCACAAGTGGGAATCGATCAATTCTCTTTGTAATTTGATCCTCCTCGATTCGATGGTTCCTCCATGTAGGAGAGATTTTCCCGAGGTTCCAAATCTACTGAACTACATTGAGCTATCTATCTTTTGAAGAAGTTGATTAAGGGGTATGACCGAGCTTGATTACCCTAGGATTCAGAATTACCCAAAGATAAATTAAGATCATCACCAATGATAATGTTGTCAAATTTTAGAAGGGATTTATTTAATAGGAGGTCCCAAAATTATTTAGGGTTTTGAGGGGGACCATATATATATTTATCAACATGAGAACCATATCCAAAGAATGTGAAGAGACCTTGACCGCCACCACATATTCCATACTCCAAAAATTTGCAACCTTGATTTGACAAGGCCTCTAGTTTGTAGCCAAGCCACTCAAATGACCTCAAGCACCAAAGGCCAAAAAATTTATGTCCTCTTAGTAAAGTTTAAAGATAAGAAGAAATTTGGATATTACTGCCAAGAGCCTCGAAGAAAAATGATGTCTTGGAAGGGATAGGACTTATAACCTGAAAGGCCCTTAATTGACTTATTTGGTGAGGGGCAGGGGGGTTCGAGAGTTCGTTTGATCACCCTTTCTTTATTCCCATCAAAATTCGCTAGCGTTCTAAACCCGAGAGTGCCGAAATCCCACTCGACCTCGGCTCCAAGGCTGATTAGAGTCATTTTCCCACCTCTTGTAGACTTTGTGATGAACTCATAAGGACTCTATACTGACTCATCCAACTTGAACAAATCGATGGAAAACAAATGCCCAGCTGGGAAATCCACTGTTGTGGGAAGGATCCTACAGGCTTCTCAAATCTATTATGTTTCATGCTTGTTGCCCAACAGGGCGAAGTTTCGGCGATTGGAGCAGCTATTGTGACATAAGCAAGCTGATCCTTATTTGTAAGAATTGGTATTTCTATTAGTAATAACCAACCCTCCCACCAATTGAGGGCTTCGGGGCATCGTGTCTTTCAGAAACTTCTTTTTTAAACAAGCATTCATGCTGGCTAACCTTCATGTACCAATATATTTCTTATCTGGAGAACACGAAAATAATTTTGTTCAATCGGTCTACATAGAGCTTGTTTTATGAGGGGAAAAGATAAAACCCTATAGTTAAAAGATATAATTTTCATATTTGAAACCCTAAAGAGGTTGGGCTTGCTCTAAGGGATCCCTTGATATATTATTGTTTTCTTGTAACAAGGTATGCATGAGATTTCTCCTTAACTATGCAAAGAAAAGATTTTATTCCCGTGGCTTTGACCATCTAAAGGGACAAGGGTGAGATGACCTAAACCCAAACAACACCATCTTTCTGAGGGACCACTGACCAGGATTTAAGATTATACCAAACATCTTTAGAATCCTGAATATCAAATAAAGATAATGTAGAGACAAAAGAGGGTGAATAAATATCACCTAGGGCATAATGATAGCGACTCATAGTTGAGATGGGAGAAGGAAAGGAAAAATGGGTTGGAAAAATAGAGAAAGAGGTTAGAGGTCCCTTAGAAGCCATAGAGGAAATATAGATTAAATGAATAGGAGAAGGAAATTCTTGATAAAAAAATGACTTAGATATAGGGGCGACACAACAAAATAGGTACCTTTAACATCGAAAGCCATATTGACCAATGATTACTTAGCTAAAATGGGTTCAGAGACCACTTGTGGAGAAACATGATCACCATTTTTGAATCCCCTATAGTGCTGGCGGGAAGAGGAAACCGTTTGCTATGGAGAGAGAAATGTCTGCTCATTAACGCCCATCGGTGGCACTCTAGATCGATTCACCTTTATTCGCGTAGGGAGCACAAGCTCCTTTGCAAGGTTTTCATGTTTATAACACCTCTAACATCTAAATGGGATCTTGTAATCAAGGATCAACAATGCCACAACAGGGCCCATTTCATCAAGCCTGAAAACCCTCCTTGAAGATCAACATAGATGAGAATGTGGGCCAAATACATGTCACCAAAGTAAATATAGGATGAATCATGCTCAAGATAGCTCCCTAACATAATCCCAAGATCGCCTCATGCCACAAATGCATTAAAAGGCCTGATATATGGACCATATAGGGACGGTAACAAAATGCTCACACCTGGTGTTGAAAATGGGAGTCCAAGGTTTGAATATGACTGATGTAGAGTCATTGGGGCTTCACTCAATGAACCTTTGACATATCACCTGCATTTGTGGCATACAAAGCAATACCCTTAATTTGACTACATGTTGAAAAATACCTCTAAAATTCACATTATTTAACCCCCTATCATTATGAACCCAATACACCTTCCCAATTTAAAAAACACCTACATTCACTAGATATTGTAGGTGTCCATTTTTTCATTAACATTTTTTATACCCCTTTATATCTTTTCATTAATTTGAGCTCCATTTTTTATACACATCAATACAAAAACTCTTCTCCTCCTATTATATGCTCAATATATTATGTCATTTTTTCCTCAATATTTATTCCCCAATATGAATGCACGTGGTATGGTATTGCTCCCCTAGTGAAGCTCTTTTGTGTAGAGTCCACCTTCCAAACCCTACCCATAATGACTTTAGCATCCAGATCATACTATAAGATGAGATGAATCCACCCCTCGGCTAGAAACTGCACAAACATGGGGTTTCTAAGCACCAACCTCACCTTTGATTCACCCTAGGTTGTGAGAAAAGGAGAGGTAAATTTTCTCCCTGATTCGACCCGCCACTGAGGTCCAACTAAGGCCATATTCCTTCTGTAAAGCAATATTTTTGCTTAGAGACAAAACCATCTCTAATTTTTCAGTTTGTTTCACACAATGTTCTTTTTTTCATTTTCCATGAACTATACTCTATCCTTTTCTGTCAAGGCCTCCAATAGAGGTAGAAAATGAAATTCTACCTAGATTTTAAGCATTAAGGCCTTCATTAAGCGACCTCTCGTCATTTTCCTATATCAAAAAATTGCTCATTGTAGGGATGTTCGAAGTTATGTGTGGTGGGAAAAGTGTATGGTTCACCTCGGGGAAGAGAAGGACTTCATTGCAACCATGTCCCTCTAATACACTAGGGAAAGAAATAGAACAGCGGGGACCAAACCCCAAATCACAGGGTTCGTTGAATTGTGACTAAGAAACCAATGGCATAAAATAATCAACGCTTCATGGAAGCAACAAAAACCCTTGGGAGCCCTAGACAATGACATTACCACTGAGCCCCTATCCAATTGAAAATCAACAACAGAAAATGGTAAATTATCGCTAGGTGTAAGGGGCATTATGATACATGATGCTAAGAAACCTAATGAAGTTGAGAAATCTGATTGAAATTGGCTAAGAGCCCTCCCATCCTGAGTCTCGTGACTAGAAGATGTTGTTTGGGCCCAAATGGCTTGAAAATATGAGGTGTCCAACGCATAATCCAAAGAAACCTTGTCCCCCATAGATGGGGGAAACTCCTTCCCATGTTTGAATAAATTTCTGACAATGACCTCCAACACAAACTGCTCAAAGCCCCAGAAAAACCCTCGAAAACCCAGTAGGAAAAATAAGGGCAAAAGCACGAAGAAACAAGGCAAATAGTTGTAGGTTACGAATAAAAAGTTGATAAAATGCAATCATTATTTGATAGAAACTCCACATGACTGTAAGGCATGTGCACAAACAACAAAACTAAAACCCTGAGGAAACTGCCATCGCTATTGCCCTCTTGTGCCCACTCCCTCTTTCATATGTCACCTGAATGTCCTCTTTTATTTTCTAAGATTATTATTTATGCTAGAAACAAAAATATGTATTTATAATTTACATGGATATTCATTACTTTGAATTTAGCTAAATTAAATTTACTTAAAAAAAAATCTATCCTTTTAATTTAATAATGACAAGTTCACTTAATTTTATTATAAGTTTTAAAAATAATATTATAAATTAAAACTACTTAATGATAAAAAAATAATATGAAAAACTCAAATTTCCAAAATAAATATTCTTAAATATTAAAGCATATTTGTTTTACATTGATTTTTTTTAAATAATAATAAAAAATTTAATCACTAATTATTATCTTATGAACATTAAAACTTCCGTTTAAATTACAATTAAAATATTTGAACACTCGTAAAAAAATAAGCATTTTTAAAAATGCTTTCACAATTTTAGTTTATAAGTTTTTCACAAAACTACATATACAAAAAAATCACAAATATGAGAAAAAAGAAATTAAATTACATATAGAAGTTTCACATCTCCCTAAAAAGATTTGAAATTACAGCACCTTAAACTCACTGCAAACGCCTTTATATGACAATGATATTTCTATATAAAAATGTGAACACATTAAATACCTTGAAATTGTAAAGGAATTAACAATGACTGGAACTTAGCACCCATTGATAGACACCCACAATAATTTATTATCTGAAGTCTTCACTCTTCCTTGTCTGTTGGTTTCAAGTACGCATACTCGGAAAATGGTTTCAAAATAAAGTAAGTTTAATGTTTGTCTTTGTACAACAGGCTCCTTCAAAAAACCAATATTCATGACAAAGATACGACAAGATTTAGTAGGGCAAAACATAAAATCAGGATTTTATATAAAATATCATTACATTTACGTATTCCTATCTTATCTCTAAAAATCATTCATATCCTCCACGTTTAACGCCTTTCTTAATCCTCTACTCTTATACTGAAAAGGGACCACTGTGATCTTAATTCCGCGGTCTTTAAAACTTTGCCAACAATGGCTTTTCGTGTACTCGAAGCCCCCCACATCATTGACCAGCATCTCTACTTCTACTTCTTTAAGATTCCTCAGCTTCATTAATCCTTCCGGCATATTTTCCAATGGCTTGCACCCACTGATTCTCAAACACTTCAATTTCGGCATTGCATCTTCCTGGAACGAGGGAAAGCTTTTCAAATGCTCAAACTTTTGTATGACCAACTCTTCCAGTTTGGGAAATGCCCCTGCTTCCCCAAACTCATTTGGAAATTCAATGAAGTCTGGATTGTCATTCCACTGCAATTGTAGCTTTTTCAGATTGGGAATCTTTTCTAACCCTCTAAAATCTGCGCTGGAGCTATTTACCGGCCTGTGTAATGATAGCTCCATGAGATTGTGAAGCTGAAAAATCCACTTAGGAACCACGCAATTCATAAGACGAACTATTTCCAGGCGTTGCATGGCCTCCATGTCGGTCGGAAGATGAAGGCATATTGGATAGCCACAATAAATATGTTGAACAAAGAGGGTGCGCATGTTTGTCATGCCCCGAAACGTCCCCTCGTCGTCGAATCGATAATCACCACCACGGAGTGATATAAATTTTATTGATAGGTGTTGGAGAAGGGTCAATCCTTTGAGCTTCCTCAATTGCAAGGCATTGGCACTTCCTGAATTTTCAACAATGAAAGTGACACCACTCAATCTCTGTAGATAGATGAGCTTTGATATACCCACAGGGCAATACATAAATTCCCGCCCTAAGTTCAAATGTAGCATATGTTTTTGCTTTTCTATCCCTTCATGCAGTTTTGTTACATTGGTATCACTAACATCCAGAAACTGGAGTTGCCGGAGACCACTCAAGGACTTGGGCAGTTCCTGAATCTTCGTCCCTGATAAATTCAGATGCTTTAAAAGCTTTAAATTTCCAATAGAACTGGGCAATGATGTGATGGAAGTTCTACTTATATCTAACACACACAGATTTCTCATATTGTCAAAAAAGCTACGGGAGATTGATGTAAGAGAGCCATTATCACATAGCAATAGACTTCGGAGCCGTGGACATTGAATGCCCTTTTTTATTGTAGATATCTCATTTTTCATCAATGAAATTCTACGCAATCCTCGGCACTCTTCCGCTGGCATGCTTTTCAATTGTCCTCCGGGTTTTATCAAACATTTAGTTTGCTCCTGAACAGCTAAATCATGCAGCAAGTCGTGCATTTTGCAACTGTTTACTCGCCCATTCCAACCAACCTGTGAAACTTCGATCAGGCATCGATCAATAAGTTCTTCCATGTAGGAGCAGCCTACATCATATGCTTCTTGTAATTGCGCAGAAACAAATCCCTGAGCAATCCATGCATGCACTAAACCATGGGACTCTATCTGAGTATTCTTAGCAAAAACAGAGCAGTAGAGAAAACAAGGCTTTAGATGATGAGGCAAAACCTGGTAACTTAACTTCAATGACGGCATAACGCGGTCTCTCATCACATATACTTCACTTAGGCGACGAAAGGTCCATTCCCAACGATTAGGAAGCCCCTCTACTGATGTTGCCAAATAAGCTCCTATTGTTTTGATGGCAAGCGGCAGTCCGCCGCATCTATTAACAATTTCGTGGGCTATCTTGTCCAGCGCCTCTGGACAACGGTGTGCACCATCTGGGAAAGCATAGAGGCAGAATAGTTGCCAACTGTATTCTTCTGACAAACTCTTTTTGGGGAGAATTTGATGTCCAGCCCCAAAAGCCTTTGCCACCTCTTCATCACGGGTCGTCAGCACAACCTTATCTTGCTTTCTGAATGGCAACCCGATCTTCTCTTTAGCAAATCTGTCCCACACGTCATCAACAGCAAATAGACAGCTTTTTTTATCTAAAAAATTATCAATCTTCTCTCTAAGCTCCTCCTCGCTTAGGTTTGTCAACATCTTATCATTTAGCTGGTCGGCCCCTTTCTTATCAGTTTGCCGGTTGGCCAAACTTTCATCGTTTCCTTCGAAGTGATTGGCTCTCTCATTTCGCTCAAATTGCTTCACCATATCACGGAGAAGTTCTGTAACTGCGAATTTCTGAGAAACTGCTAACCAAACCTGACAGTCGAAGCGTTTATGGACCACTTCGCTGTTGAAAACGTGTTGGAGCAGAAGAGTTTTGCCCTGCCCTCCCATGCCCACAACGGCAATGACTGGAGGGCTATCATCCTTCAATATCCATTCAGTAATCACTTTAATATCGCCGTCCATGCCCACAATCCGTGATTCTGGAAGACGAGCATATGATCTTTCCCGCCTTTCTATAAAACTGTCTGCATGCCTTACCTGAGCATAAGCATTCACATCTAAAACAGGAAGCAATTTGAGACTTTCAGCGTTCCTCTGGATCTTCTCGAGTCGTTCCTTTAATTCCCTCATTTTGTGGCCCATCTTTAACCGGGATTTCAGTTTCACAAAGATGTTATCAGCTGCCCCACATTCCTCGAGTAGGTACTCAGCATCGGCCATAAAATCCTCAAGATTGTCAAGCCAATTGGAAACTGAACTGGAGCTCCTTTTCTCTCCGGCGTCCATCAAAAGACATTTAATGGAAAGAAGCTGCTCACTAAAAAATTCAAAATCATTTTTGAAATTAACAACCAGTGATACCTTTCGGGAGAGTTTGTCTGCGACCATAGGAATAAAGTTGCCTATAAGCGCGCTAACAACAGCTGCTTCTGCCATGCTTCCTTTGACCTTCGTAGAATAATTATTGCAGGATCTTAGTGTGCTCTCTGATTTTGTTTTTGTAGTAACTGCAAGTAAGAAAAAGAATGAAGACATTATTAGTTGGTACAATTAGCTAGAAAGAGAGCCAATCATTCCATCGCAGCAAGAATAAGATTTCGAAGGATATTCCATGTTAGGCCACGGTAGCAAAAGAAGTAAGTAAAGTGAGAATGAAAGGCTATTCCCTGCCGCACCACATTAGAAGAAGCGGCAATTCATTTCAAAAGCTTATTCCATGCTCCACCCAGGAAAATGAAAATGAGGTTAATCTTTCCATCACAGCAAAAGTAAGAATCATTCAAAAGGTTTCAACCACATTAACCATAGAGAGAGTAATCAGTCAAAAGGTGTACGCATATCACATCAAGTTAGAAAGGAGGAAAATGATTCCTTAGCAAGAACAAGAATAAAAGGTCGTTCCATGCCACAATACACTAGAAAAAATGCGAACTGTTTCAAAAGGTCACTTTACACTCCACCAGGTTACGAAAATTCAACCACACATCATTTTATTCTTAATTTCACTGCTTCCAACAAAGAATTATCGTGATCATAGTAAAATGGTTGTAAATGGGGATAGGGATCAATCTATAGTAAAATTTCACATGATCCCAAGTTTGCTAAGTTTTGATTTGGATAATTTTGGCTAAGTTTTGAATTTGTTTGATTTACTTTGAGTGAAAAATTAGTATATTGAACAATTGTAATATATAATGTTTTTGTTTTGTATATAATTGAAATTATGTAAGAGAATTAAAGTTGGATTTGAATTACAATAAATTTTAAGCTTTTCATTTTTTGATAGAATAATATAGTAATTGATTTATATATTTTTTGAGTTTTCATTTTTTTTATTTTTTTTTAAATAAGTCTAATATCTATTACTGTAACAAAATAATACAAGGAGGCTTTGGCCTCTGCAGTTCAATACCAAGGTTCATGGCATAATACATCAGAAGCAAGATTAAGACTGCCCAGAAGTGGGAAACTAGTCCAATCCAAAATAAGATTGTTGCCCGCGCAGGGGAAACCAACAGTTGAGTCATGTAGCAAAATTTTATTGACTTCATTTTCAAGGCTAACGATTTTGCTTAAAAATTCAAAAAATAAACCATAAACTTGATTGTCGTGAACCTGAAAACCGAAAACGCGTGGAGAATTATGTGTCATGCGGTGTTGACGAGTGTTCTTCGATGATGAAACACCTGTAGGCATTAAGGTCGTCCTTCTCATTCTGCAGCACACCCATGTCATCCTTCGCCTAAGGTTCTTGATTTTGCTCCGCTGCAATGGTCTTGCCTTGTGCATTATCCCTCTTCTCCATTGCGCTGGTGGGGAATCCTTCGTCGCTGGAAGGCTTCTCTCGGAAGGTGACTATGATGGTCGTCTTGATAAGTGGTCGGTTCAGAGAGCAATGGTAGATGAAGTGGGCCGAATGGTTGGGATGTCGAGAGCTGGAGGGGATGTCAGTCGTTGGAATGGTAGTTTGCGAAGGGTGGGAGTGGGTAGCGCTTAAACGGCCTCTACCGCTGCGAGTTTCTGAATAACGGCCTGAGATATAATTTGCCGTGGGGGAAGAAGAATCTGAAATTGTTGAAGGCGGAGAATGAGGTAGTCTGCCTCTGTTGCTATCCCTTCTACTGCGCATTCGATGGTGCAATCGGGGCATGATGGCTTGGGGATGAAGAGAATGATTGCGTGAGGTCGGCACTGAGTGGGGCTCGGAAGGCTCAAAAGGCTCAGAAGGCGCAGAATTGAAAGTCAGGTTGCAGATTAGGCTTTGAGAGTAATGGCCACCCTGTCCTAAATCGATGCAGCAGAGAATGTTGCATCGCCTGCCCGTTGTTGTTCGTGAACTTGGCTCCACTGGAGCCAGGGGGCAATTGCAACTCAGAGGCATAAGAGTAGAAACAGAGGTGGTGGGTTGTATATTACCTGAGGGCTCCATGATGCAGAGCCGAGGAAGGTTGGCGCTGGCGAGTTGATTTGAGTGCCAAATTGAATGGCATTTACTACTGCTACGAGACAGTTTTATGGCTTTGTATGCGGGTTTACAGGCGGCCATGTGGCTATGCCACTTGCCGTCCCGTTCCCTTGCCATCATATCAGCCCCTACGTACACCCGCATCTGGGAAGTTTTCAACGTTTATTATTTAAGTTATTGATTTTAATTTTATTGTATTTATATTGAGATAAATTGAAATAATTTTATTTATGATTTTAAAATATTGATTAAACTATTAAATTTTTGTTAATATAAATATCTTTATAAGATTGTGTATTTATCAAATATATTAACTTTTTATTTAAATGGTCCATTATAAATACTAAAAACTTTATTAATGTTTTTTTCACATCAATACTATAACGCATTATATTCTTCAAGAAAGACTAGTCTTTCTTGAAAAATAAAACTGAAAATGTAAAAGTTTTTAATATCCACCTTTTTAGCAATTTACACATTATATTTAAATATAAAATAAATCAATTATTTGGATATTTTATATATAAAATTTGTAAAAAATTGTATGTTGGGAGCATAAAATAAGTTATAATATTAGTATTTAACCATAATACAACTATGTCAAAATTCTAATTTGATATTTAAATTTAATCACATTATCTAACTTTAACAAAATAATTAATTTTGTTTAAAAAAAAATAAAAATCAGATATTTAATACAGGTTTGGTAGAGATATGTAACACATGAAAGTACAGGAATTGGCCTCGCCTCCCTATTAGATTACACCGTTCAACAACTTGCTTACACGCCATAAACTAATGATAATCCATTCTAATCATTAATAATTGCAATTACATTAAATAAAATGAAAACCATCGAGCATCTAATGTTTTACTCATACAAATTTATTATTTCTCAAAAATGTAATATAACAAAGTTCCATAAATATATAATTACGTCGAAGACGTTTTTCTCCGTGGGTTTTTGATGTGCCAACACTATTCACTTCGACAAATGAAAATGTTTAATTTTCATCCTCCTCGTACCTATCTAAGTTTGATATATAGATGTTTTTTAGTCGTATGGTGTTTATGTTTTTTCTGTTTGGGAAGGTTTAAAGATTAAGTGATAGGTGATTTTTAATGTGTGATTGTATGTCAAGATATTTTAAAGAAGTAGTTAGTTAGAAAAAGATAAATATTACCAGTTTATTGTAAACATCATATTTTGTGTGACCAATAGAAAAATCATCACTCGTATTTATTATGTTAATAATTCATATATTTTCTCCTCCGCGTTTCCAACAAATTAATATCAAAGGGAGGTTATAGAGAACCCGCAAACACAAATTAACAACAATCCGTATGAGAGAAAAAAAGCATAATTTTTCGCGTGGTATTTGTGCTACAACACGCCTTGAAAATTATATATAGTGCTGTAACGCACCAAGGCTCATTGAAGAGTCACGGTTCAAGCTGGTTTCCTTGGCGTTAACGGACTAACGCCGGCAATGTTCATCGTGAAGTGCGTCAATCCCATGAGAAGTTCACGAGAAATGCGTTAAAAAGTTAAAAGTAAAGAGAGGTTTAAACAATTTCGTGGTAGTTTTTTGGTTTGGAGCGCGAAAAAAAAACTCACGTGGGAGTAATAAGGTTTACGATTATTGTTTTTTACAATAATTGTATGAGGTTCACCTCGCTTATGAACATAAGGCTGTTTTAAAAAAAAAGTTATATAAAGGTTTTTATTTTTTATATATAAGACTTTTTTATATATAAAAATAATTAAGATATTTCAAAAGGTTTTTGAATTTTTTTTTTTTTATTATATAAAAAAAATGGACTTTTTTATTATTGAAAGGGTATTTTTTTGAAAAAAAAAAAAAGTTTTACAAAAGGTTTATTAAAGGAGAATTTTAAGTTTTTTTTAAAAAAGGAATTTTTGTAAAAATATGGTTTTCTCAAATTTCCAGTCTTACAGGGAAAGATTATGATGTGTGGGTCATTAAGATGACGACCACATTAAAGGCACGAGATTATGTCCAGTTTGGGTTTTTAGAACCTAAGAATGCAGCAGAAGAACAAGCTTTCAATAATACAGAGGGAACAATGGAAGAAAGACAAGAAGAAGAATGCACAAGCATTACAACTTATCTAGTAGGGAGTGGACCGAGCAGTGTTCCAGAAGATTATGATCATGTCTTCAGTAAAAGTAGCATGGAATACTTTGGTGACAAATTATACAGGTATGGCCAAAGTCAATATTGTTAAGTTGCACAATACCAAGAGAGATTTTGAAAATCTGCAGATGAAGGAGACAGAAGACATCAATTCTTTCATGAATCGGGTCATAACTATCGTAAATCAGTTAAAGATTTATGGTGAAGAAATTAGAGATCAAACAGTGGTTGAGAAGGTCTTTAGATCTTTGTTTACCAAATTTGATGTTGTGGTAGCAGCCATAGAAAAAGCCAAGGATTTGGCATCATTGACAGTTAATGAGTTGATGGGATCACTTCTATCGCATGAGGCAAGGATAGATAGAAATAAGGATTCCACTTTAGAGACCGCTTTCAAAAGTCAGCTTTCTATTTCAAGAGACAGGTCGAGGCAGAAATAGAACGAGAGGCAGAGGACGAAGCAGAAGATATGGTGGTTAGAGATATGGACGAGAAGAGCATGAACATGAAAGTGGAAGCAACTACAGAAGCTTCAACAATAATCAAAGAGTTGACAAATCAAAGGTGAGATGTTATTATTGCAATAAATTTGGTCACTATGATCGTAATTGCAGGAAGAAAATAGTTGATCAAGGGAACCAGAGAGCTAATGTCACTACAGAGAGTACTAACTCCATGTTTATAACTTGTCATACCATGCATGAACCTTCTGCGAGTGTGTGGATGTTAGACAGTGGTTGCAATAACCACATGACAGGAAACAAGGATTTGGTTGAAAATTTCGATCAATCTGTGAAAATAGAGGTAAAGTTGGAGACTGACAAGACTATGGAAGTAGATGGCAAATGAGTGGTCAATATTCTAACCAAGCAGGGGGAGCCGAAGACAATCTCAGAGGTATATTATGTTCCTAGTCTCAAACATAATTCGATAAGTGTTGGTCAATTGACTCAGAAAGGATACATAGTTATCTTTCAAGGTCAAGAACGTGTTATATATGACAAGCCCTCAAGCAAGCAACTGATAGAAAAGGTGTACATGACGAGGAACAAACTCTTTCCTCTAATTATGAATTACAGTGGTAAGAAAAAGATGGTCAGAGGATTACCTCCCATCAAAGAACCTGCTAGTGCTTGTAAGTGTTGCATCTTGGGAAAACAACACCATGAAAGTTTTCCAAAGGGAGTTGCATACGGAGCAAAGAAACCACTTGAGCTAGTGCATACAGACTTGTGTGGACCTATGAGGACAAAGTCAATTGGTGGAAGTTGTTACTTCCTCACTTTCATTGATGATTAAAGTAGAAATACTTGGGTCTACTTCTTGAAGCAAAAGTCTGAAACTTTTGCAAAGTTCAAAGAATTCAAAGCCTTAGCAGAGAACCAAAGTGATCGACAAATCAAGGTATTCAGGTCAGATCGTGGTGGAAAATATGATTCAAAGGCATTCCATGATTACTGCAAACAACATGGAATCAGAAGACAATTTACAACTAAGTACACACCGCAGCAGAATGGTGTAGCAGAGAGAAAGAACATGACAATTATGAACATGGTAAGAAGCATGTTGAGAGTCAGAAACTTGTCTAATGAGTATTGGGTAGAAGCAGTTGCATGTCCTATTTATGTGATCAATAGATATCCTACAAAGAGTGTGATGAACAAAGTACGAGAACAATCATGGTCAGGTATGCCTTGCAGTGCATCTCATCTTAGAGTATTTGGATGCATAGCTTATGCACATGCGCCTAAGGAGCGAAGAGGCAAATTGGATGACAAAAGTGAAGAATGCATATTTACTGGTTATAGTGAGAAATCAAAAGCTTACAAATTGTATAACCCTGTCACAAAGAAGGCCATAATTAGCAGAGATGTTGTGTTCAAAGAACAAGAGTCATGGAATGGAACTATAGACAAAATAGTTGATGCACAAGTGCCACTGATGGAAGAAGATGTTGTAGCAGAAAAGGAGCAACAAGAATCATAGGTGAAGACACCAAACAGAGACACACCAACAAGGACTCTAAGATTTTCAGAGCGGCATGGATCTTCAAGCAGATAAACAAATCGATATTTTCCAGTTAATAAATCAGGTGATGAATCAAGCAATGGTAAGAGAAAGATGAGAAGTTTGAAATATATTTATGATGATTTGGATGTTAGTTCAAATTTTGCATTGTTTTCATTCCAAACTTCTTCATTTGAAGAAGCAATCAGAGATGAAAATTGGGTGCAAGCCATGGATGAAGAAATCGAAGCTATTGAAAATAATGATACATGTGATTTGATTGATTTACCAAAGGACAAAAATCTCATTGGTGTAAAGTGGATGTACAAGACAAAGCTAAATGAGAAAGGTGAAATTGACAGATTCAAAGCTAGACTTGTAGCAAAAGGATTCTCGCAAAAACCAGGAATAAACTTTGGAGAACATTTTCTCCAGTAGCCATATTGGATACTATAAGAGCAGTTTTAGCCACAGCAGCTCAGAACAAGTGGAAAGTATATCAAATGGATGTGAAATCAGCCTTCTTGAATGGAATTCTAGAAAAAGAAATTTATGTGCAACAGCCTCCAGGATATGAAATTGAGAGTAATGAAGAGAAATTTTACAGGTTGAAGAAAGCGCTCTATGAATTGAAGCAAGCGCCTAGAGCTTGGTATAGCAGAATCGACAGCTACATGATTAAGAATGGATTTTGCAGAAGATACATTGAGCCTACCTTGTACACAAAGGTAAATGAGCATGGACATATTTTGATTGTTTGCTTATATGTTGATGACATGATTTTTACAGGTGATTTTGAGATGGATGAATTTAAAGCAGCGATGATGAAAGAATTTGAGATGACAGATCTTGGTATCATGAAATCTTTTCTTGGCATAAAAGTCGAGCAATTTGAAAAAGGAATTTTTATTTGTCAAAATAGATATGCCAAAGATTTATTGAAAATATTCATGATGGAAAATTGCAAACCTGTCCCTACACCAGTTGCAACAGCTACAAAGTTAAGCAAGGATGATGAAGGATCAGATGTCAATCCAACTCTATTCAAAAGATTAGTTGGTAGCCTCATGTATCACACAGCTACAAGACCGGATATCATGCAAGGAGTGAGTTTGATTTCTAAATTTATGCAGACTCCAAAAGACACACACTGGAGTGCGGGAAAAATAATTCTGAGATACATAGCAGGAACTAGAGATTGTGGCATAATGTATGCAAGCACAGAAAAGAAGGATTTGATTGGATGCACAGATAGTGATTTTGCAAGCAGTTTGGATGATAGGAAGACACTTTTGGTTATGTGTTCCACCTTTGTTTAGGTGTGATTTCATGGGCATCTAAGAAGCATCCCATTGTGACACTTTCGTCAGCAGATGCAGAATATGTAGCAGCAACATCAACAACATGTCGAGCAGTGTGGTTAAGAAGATTATTTGATGGACTCAAGCAGAAACAACAAGGATCAATAGTAATATACTATGACAACACCTCAGCAATTGCACTATCCAAGAATAGTGTGTTTCATCAAAAGAGAAAGCATATTGATACTAGATATCACTTTATTAGAGAACTTGTGAGCAATGGAGAAGTTCACTTAAAGCCTTGTAAATCTAGTGATCAATTAGCTGATATATTTGCTAAGTCATTAACAAAAGATGTGTTTGAGTTTCATAGAAGAAACTTGGGTGTTGTAAGCCTAACTGAGACATAGACCAGCAGGCATGTTTGAGTTGTCATGAGTCATGTTTTAGTTTAGCGGTCGTAATTAAGGGGGAGTGTTAAAATAAGATAATTACTCCTACATGAGGAGTTAGCTAAACATAGAAAGTCAATTAACTGAGTGATTGAGTGTTGAGTTAAGTCGAGTTAAGTGATAGATGACTTTTAGTGTGTGATTGCATGTGGTTGCATGTCAAGATATTTTAGGCAAGTAACTAGATGGAAAATGATAAATACCCTTCACCGTGTTCATTGTAAGCATCATGTTTTGTGTGACCAATAAGAGCCGCAGGTCATGTTTTATGTGTTAATAATTCATGCTTTGTCTCCTCCGTGTTTCTAACACGATGAATGATGACATGGATCTTCCTTAGAATTCCAATTCTAAGAGGGTCAAGGAAGCATTCGCACCTAGGTTCGATGGACTGCGATTTATCAAAACTCTCGTGACTGGTCACAGATAGAGAAAGGGATTGAATATTGATCTATTGAAACTAGAAAAGGTTTCTCCCCATTATCCTGAGGAACTTATGGCAATTGTTATTTGACCTTCTAAATTTAGAAATTCCTCTTCTAAACCACTGGACTTTGGTGGATTTTCAATTAAAGATGTTTCTAAATTTAGATAGCCAAGATTTTTGAGATGCGCTGAGTAGAATAGTTGTCGCAACTAAATATAGGAGAAAAATTAACAATCATGAGGATGTGTGATCATTGTGTTGTATTTATTGTGCAAAGTTGTCCATCATACATCATAATTTTGAGCAATATAGCCAATTGTGCGCTGTTTTTTGCCACGAAGGGCAAAAGGAGTCCCATAAAATTTTGCAGAATTGAAATTTAATGTCAAATATAAAATTGTGGCATACCTCAAAGTTCCATGTGTTCCACTCCATCATTATTATTATTATGGTTATTGTTTTTAGGGATGTCAAACACTTATTGTTATTGGAGTTTCTTTTAGGTGATTAAGTGGTGTTCATGGCAAGTCTACAAAGATTTATGTATTAATTTTCTTCCAATGACCACGTCTATATTCTCTCACATACATTACTTAACGATATTATTTATTGTAGTCGGTTTTTCATTTTTTTTGAATCATAAGTTTGAGTAAATGGTATAAGTGTTATAAATATTTTTTAAATTGTTGAAATATGTAGAAAAAAATTTAATTTTAATTAAAAATTTTGATTTTTCAACTATCCAATATCTAAATGCTTAAAAAAAATTCAAAATGTTAAATATATATATTCAATTTAAACTCAATTGGTTCGGCCCAAAAAAAAATTGCCAAAAAAATCACCAAATTAAAAAATATATATTTACATATTTTATTTTCCCATATTGTGGAGTCTTTATTAAAGAAGTTGACTTCATAATTGTTAGCAGCGCGTTTTCCATGAATGGTGAAACTCTGTCCGGATTTTGGTCAGATGGAAAAATCCAAAACTCGAATTAGATGAACTATACCTTTGGGATTTTCGTCCAAACCATAGGCCTAAAATTTAGAACTCTACGTCATACTTTTCTTGAGGGGTTAGAATTTAGGTGCCTTTGATGACGCTTCATTTTGAAAAAATTGTGGAGTGACAGAAAATTTAGAACTCTACGTCATACTTTTCTTTAGGGGTTAGAATTTAAGTGCCTTTGATGACGCTTCATTTTGAAAAAATTTGTGGAGTGACAAAAATCGTGTAGGATGTTTGGCCCAATCCATTTAAATAAAGTTTATGTTTATTTTAGTGTTTTTATTTTATAATTATAAATTTAAATTTAATTAAAATCTATTAAAATTATATATTTGAGTTGTATAATTTATATAATTATTAAAAATTTAAAATCAAATTTATTTATATATTAAAAACATATATTTACATAAGAAACCAAAAAAGAATTGATTAATATTAGGTAACTCAAAAGAATTGATTAATATTAGGTAGCTCAAAAAGAATTTGGTAAGGACCATACCGTTCAATGAATGGGTTAAAATAAATCTTTTGAAAGAAGACTAAGAATTACTCGATCAAAGGAAAAAAAAAATAAAAAAAATAAAAAAAAAAATAGAATAACACCCATTTTAACAGGGAATTGACAACTTTTCCACTAACTTATCTGATAAGTGTCCCAATCTAAAGTTATCATTAGATCAATCTCCCAATCGAAAGTTATCATGAATATTACTTTACTATCATAAATCTTCACTTGTATTAAAGGGTGTATGTTACTTTTAGCATCTAAATTTTACAAATTATTTTTATAACATTTTATAATTACATGGTTAGTTCAATAACCATGTTTTTTCCTATCTTCTATATATAAGACCAAATGTATTTGATTGGTCATTGAGGGACTCTTGAGACAAAATTGATCATGTCATTTATGGAAATTAAACTTAGATGGAGAGAATAATAACCATTTTTCCCAACCATAAAATATAAACAATATTTTTATTAAGAGGCCATAGGTTAAAAATAGAGCAGAGTAGGAAAGAGCATGTATGTCTTCTTAGACTTTAGTAATCAAATCGTAGAAATGGGTCCCTTATCTCATAAATAAAAAAAGGGGGTATCATACACCAATTTGATGTCTAACTTTGACATGACCTTAAAATTGGATGATGATAAAACAAAAAATAAAATCCTCAAAATATTATAACCTTACATATATGACCATGCTAAAAACTTAAATAAATTATGCCCAGTGAATACTAAACACCATGTATGAAGCCAAATTTTTGACTCACTTCCCTTACATCTTGTTTGTTGGATGTGAATAAAGTGATATTCAATGGATATGATAGAAAGACAGTGAGCCAAGTATTGGCTTAGTGCATGGTACTTAATATTTAGCATGAATGCCTTTACATCTCTAAGATCACAAATAGAAAATTCACCATACAACTCCTAAATAATGAATTTTAATGTGTGTTATTGACAACCACCCACAATCGAAAATTCACTATCGACAACAACAAAAGAGCATTAATTTATCATGTCTCAATGCATAAAAAATACATATTACACACTATCTCTATGCGATTAGAGTTCATGTTATTGAGTAGAGAAAGAAAATACCTCTACAGTAGAGAGAGAAGTAATCCGCTCTTAGTCAAACCAAGTAATTAAAATTGTTATTTGGGTATCCCTGATATTCAATGCAAACATAAAATTATTCAGTTCAATAATCTTGTAGAGAACACAATGAAAGAAAACTCCATGTGGGCATTGCAAGAATAGACGCTTTAATGAACAATAACTCAGTAAACAATTTTTTTGTTTCAATACTCGTATCAATCAAATCCTTTGATAGCACAACGTCTGATAATTTTGAGGCGCGCACAACATCTCAGTTCTTCGTTTGTATAATGACAACTTGGTCAGTCAACTCAGACGAAGCACCCTTCCTACAAGCATACAACACCCCAGTTGTGCAATTCTGATTCCTTTGAGCATACCCTTTTTGGATAACAATATGAAATAAAAGTTTGAGAGTGCAGACGACGAAGCATGGTAGGTTACAGTTACTAAGATTTGGTATTAAGTTTCAACAAAGACCCTTAAAATCACACGTCATCTTGCAATGTTTCAATAACACAACCACTCTATCGACACCAAAAAAAAAAGGGAAAGGAACATAATCTTACTATTTTTCTCCATCAAATCTAGTATTGAAGAGTAAATTTAGCATATACATGGTCACTTCAATATGTTCTTTACTAGAAGAAAATGAATGCAGTAAAAAAAACTAAGACCTAGATGATAATCACATCCAAAGAAACAAACCCAATTTCTCAAATTTGTTGCAGAAAGATATACATCCTTACAATGTTCATCCTATACTACTAGAGTCCTGGATAGATAACCCAACATTTACAAAATGGGTTAGAACTATATCCTTTTTCCTATACTACTACAGTCCTGGATAAACAACCCAATATTTACAAAATGGGTTAGAGCTATATTATTCTTTTCTTTAAATTGGTGAGCTTCATTATCGCGGAAAACAAGTGAAATGTGATAAGGCTGAAGCTAAATCAAAATTTTGAACACCCTAAAACCTGAAATTGGCCATCTAAGGCTCACACATCAATCATGCTCATGGCGGTTGCATATATCACCTTGCCCCCTTTCTTTTGCATTGCTATAATCTTCTGACACATACCTCATCAATTCTCTCATGTGTGCTTAGTTTTGCATAAACATAAGGACACATGAAAAATATTACATAGACTCCTCCTGCCTTCCCCTCCCCCCCAAAAAAACATTCAAGATTTACCATTTGTTTTCCCTTTCAAAATGCCCACAAACTCCTGTCGTGGTTTTGTCGAACATCATGAATATCTCTCGCAGTTGCATGATTTGAAGTTTGTCCATATTGGAGCACATGCCATTGCTCTTGCTCATTTTCTTCAATCCCTACACACTTGCAGTTGCGAATCTGATTGAGGATTTTATGAACTTCGTAAAGTATGTCAAGCACTCGTAGAATTTTGTATCATGGGTCTAAAGGTCCCATCATGATATGGATTTCGCAGAAGCTCGATGTTCTCTAAATTAGTAGGTTGTTGGTTCGGAGGAAGACATAGAGTAAAAGAGGGAGCGGAGAAAGGATTCAAGATTATGAGAAAAGAGTAAAGCTCGTAATAAGCCAAGGAGTCTCAGGTAGCGAGCTGATAAGTTCCCTTGTAAATATGTTATTTTATATTTAATGGAATCTGATTGTTTAACATACATTATGTCTTTTCATCTATTTGCAAATATGTGTAGACCGCTACATCCATGGGAAAATCTAGGTAGATCACCCGGAAGGGATCTACCCATTAGCCAAACTAGCAAGACCTAACCCCAAGGGCATCGAGGAGATTTGACCCCGTGACCTCTCGATACACGAGGTACTTAGCAACATAAACTCGACCAACTAAGTCATCCCTTGGGGCTATTTAAATCTTTCATTTTATTTAAATAGTAGAATGATTATCCTAGCCCCAAGGGATAGCTCAGTTGGTTGAGTTCAAGTTGCTAAGTACCTCGCCTATCTGGAGCTCACGAGGTCAAATCTCCTTGATGTTGTTGGGGTTAGGCCTTGCTAGTTTGGTTGGGATTTTCCGTGGATGTAGCGGTCACAATGATTATCCTGGTGAGAGAAAGTTATAGGAGAGAGACTTCTAGGAGAGCAGAATCTCAAGAATAAAAACTAAGTACCTCGCTTATTTGGAGGTCACGGGGTCAAATCTCTTTGACATCATTGGGGTTAGGCCTTGCTAGTTTGGTTGGGATTTTCCGTGAATGTAGCGGCTACAATAATTATCCTGATGTGAGAAAGCTTAGAGAAAGTTATAGGAGATAGACTTTCACAATGATTATCCTGATGAGATAAACCTATAGGAAAGAGACTTTGGGGAGAGCAGAATCTCAAGAATCAAAACTAATACAGCTTGAGGAACAGAGCCCGAATAGAGGAGGAGTAATTCTCGGCAAATACTACTGTTTTGTGTAATAGAAATCAGATATTAACCCCTGTGTTTTTGTTTCCTTTGTTTATATATGTATTGGGGGGTTTGTCGGAAAGGAGTGAATGAATAAGTGAGGAGGGTGCGATGGCCTGCAAGAAACTATGTAATTCCCTAGCAAAGATGTTTTTTGTCCTGATGATTTAATAAAAATGAAAGGAAACTTTTCTCTTTGTGTGTCCTGCATAAGTATAAACCCCTATGCATATGAATGCAGTTTGAATGTAGATCTCTATGTACACCCAGATAAAGGACCATGAACCAACGAATGCTTAAACATTGAAAAGGATTTCTGTAATCGACAAATATAGAATAGAGACAGATCTACAAGTTGTATCGTAGACCCCAGGGTAAATTCATGATGAAGAGATAAGTTTGGTGAGATCTCCGCAGATGAAGAGGGTGAAACACTGAGTGTATCTATGCTTTAAACTTGCAGACACCGTTAATCAAATCCGGTGTGAGGGGCAAGTCGGCGTAAGCGTAACTATCACTTGTCTTCAAGTATAAATGATTTTAGCTCTTATCTTTCTAGTTTTATATTATTTACCATCTTTGTATACCACCTTATTTCATGTGATATTTTGATATTGCATAATCAAACAAGCTAAGCCAAAAAAAAATACACAACGATAATCATAAAGCAAAGAGAATACCATGAAATGAATACACACTTTGTAAAACCACTTATTCATGTCCAAAAATTTTATTTAAAGAATATCATCCCTATGATATCCACATTGTAATATCCACTCTTTTTAAATTACATTTTCCTTTTCGAATATATCTAAGGTGGTCACAATTTTGTTAGAAAATAGAATTGGAAATTTTAGTATGATTTTGGTAAAATTTTGACAGAAATTTTGGAAAATTTAAGTTATGGCGGTTAAGTTTCAGGATTTTGAGTGTCCAAAGGTTTTTAATAATGTCGAATCTACTTTTATTATCAAAAAAATGATTCAAACACTCTATGATCAATTTTTTTTGGGAAAAAAAAAACCCAAATTTTAACAGATATTAACTTTTCAAACAAAATTGTGGCCTCTATAAAATGGTGAAAATTACCTATTAACATGACTTATTACCTTCTTATTACCTTCGAAAACATAACTAGCGTACTCCCCTTTGGGGAGAAAAGAACCCTGAACAAAAAGGGAAAAATAATTCTTTTCCTTTTTCTTTTTCTAAAGTACGAAAAAAGCATAATATATTATATTATATGTTCAATATACAAGATATAAACATCATCTGCGAAATCCATTACATCATTAAGTCCATCTGGGTGAGCATATCATGCTTCCCATCCAAAGATATCACAACATACATAATACAGAAAGAACAGTCCATAGGTCCAGTGTTGTTTCAGAATTTAAAAAAAAAAAAAAAAAAAGAAGTAGACGTAGATGATTACAACAAAGCATTAGGCCAGAAAAGGTATGTACATGGATTATCAGATACTCCTCCATTCCATCTATCCGAGCAAGTGAGCACGCAGCTTGTCCATCCATCCACGTGAGAGAGCTAATAGATATTACAGTAGTAGATATACAAAAAAATATACAAAAAAAGAGGGGATATAGAAATTACCCAGGGAAAGGGAATTCTCCAACATCTAAACATTGTGACCCAACGTTATTTCCATGTGCATATTACCAAAATTACCTAGTAGTCCCCTCTTTGAAAGTTCATTAGCTTCCTTGTTCTGTTCTCTGCCAATGTGCATAATTGTATAATTATTGAGTTGATTCCATAGAAGACCGATTCTCCCCAGCCATCCAAGTAGCAAAGGATTGTTGATGTTTGCACCGCACTTACCCTGATCTATGATAATCTTGGAATCCCCATAGATATGAATATCAGGGATACCAAGGAAATTGGTGAACCATAAAAGGCCCCATAAGGCCATTACTTCTGCCTTGGTATTAGTGCCACTTCCCCCATTCCAGTGAGTCCTGTATGCCAATTCGTTTGAAATGGCAATCCAAAATCCACATCCATAAGTATTCCTTTGTGAAACACCATCAAAAAAACCCATTGGATATTCCATCTGTAATGCGGTCCGCTTGAGTTGAGAGTTTTTGGAGCATGAGTCATGAGAAGTGAGCATGTAAAGATTTATTAAAGTTCTTTCAAAAACCATATAGAAATCTTCCGTATAATTCTGAAATTCTGAAAGATGCACTTATTTATCCATTTCCATATAGCCCAGAAAAGTATAAGTGGAATGGATCCCCATAATGTCTTTTGAGTGCTCCGCCACTTCATACAATCCACAATGAAATCATGTTGTATATAAGGAAAATCGATATGAGATGACAAATTTTTCCGTGCCTGAACCGTATGATGACACTTGAGGAACATATGATTGTTGTTTTTCGCGTCCATTCTACATATAGAACAAATACTAGCACCTTGCCACTGCCTCTTCTGCAAATTCTCCCATGAGAGATTTTGTTATGGAAGACCAACCATGAGAAAAGGATGATTTTGTTTGGAATTTTGGTCCTCCAAAAGGCGTATAAGATGTGATGCTCCCCTGCCGAGCATCCCCGATACAAAGAGAAAGATATGTATCGATAACAATGATGTTTCCAGACTTCATCTTCCCTATCCAAATAAGGTTGTCATGCAATCCCGCATGACAAATACCAAGATGTTTCATGCCAGCAACAATCCGGTTCCACTACTGGTCCATCTGCCCAAACATACCCATCTCCTATGCACTTTTCCATATAGGGCAGTGACCCTGCCAATATGCAATGGCTTGACTCCAGAAGTATATGCCACGTCCATTTAAGAAGTGCATGAGCCCCATAGAGATATTACAGTCGATTCCAGCACCCAAAATATGGTCAACACCGATAAGGATACTGTGTCCCGATCCCATGGTCCACGCAAGATCTTGAAGAAAGATTTTAGCAAACTTGTGAAAGCTAAGCCAGATTGTCGATCCATGGAGGGATCCAATAGTGCCTTTATGGTACCAAAACAAAAAATCATGATCCTTAAGATATTTATGTCTGATAACGCTACTCCAAGTACCAGACCCAAAAATACCCCTCCATAGAGATTTGATCAGTAACGACCATCCAAAACGACGTAGATCCATAACCCCCCAACCACCCATGACCTTCGGAAAAGTAATGTTGGA
>APFE031587221.1:2713-38070 GCA_000404065.3 Pinus taeda | reverse complement strand
AAATTTTATGCTTAACTATGATTTGTTTTATATAATGTGAACCATGCATATTACAAAGCAACAAATAGTAAATGCTTTGCAGCTAGAAATAAATTTTATTGATAGAGATATTTTTTATCTAATTAAGATAAGATACATTATAGGTTTTCTATGTTATTCAAAAAGTACCTTTAGAATCAATAAAGTAGATCAACTAACCAGGCATTCACAGACCTAGCGATGTCTTCATGCTCTAAAGGGTATAGGTGTATTTAGGTGAACATATTGTCATAATAATATATAAAAAGAAAGAAATAGAGAATTCGAAAGGAAATAAAGTATGACAATGGAACTAGCCACATATTCCATCCATGAAAGTAATAACTTCTCCTTGATTATTAGGAATGGTTTGCAACCACCCGTGAACTAGAGTTAAACATTAGTAATCATCATTTACATGTATTTTATTTTATCGGTAAACATTTTCTAGATTCACCTTTTGTAGAGCCTAGTTTACTTAAAGAGAGATAATACTGTGTGAATTAACTTGTACTATGATGATTTATTTATGACTATAATAATATTCCACACGTTGCAAGTCTCAAGTAACTCCGTCAAGATTTCCTTCTCCTTTATATTCGCATAATTTTCATTCCAATCAAAAGAGATTAAATTATCTTCACCTTCCAAGTAGACTTTCTCCAATAAGGATTTCTAAAAGCATATCTTAGTGTTCATTGTGATTTGTGTGTGTCTATATTTCACTATTCTCTATTTTCTACATTTTATCTATTACATACATAAACAATTAAATCACTATTAACATATCTATAATCTAAAGGAATTGACCCTTTATATTATATATTTTGTTTTACTTTAATAGATATGTTGTGATGAACTATCCAACGGAATATTCATGGTAGATCATGAATCATATTGGTATTATAGTATGATTTTTTGAGAAATTTGTGGGAAGTTGCAGGGGATTTAAGAAATTGTCTGAACAAAAAGCCATAAAACCCTAGGCATTGTTGATGAATCTATTTATAATAACCCTCAATATCTTGAAAAGGAGAGATTGTCAAGGCTAAAAACACATGTTGTGAATATCAACTATGATAGACCTTTTTGATACCCCTCTTGTAAATGTCACTATGAATTGTAATTCACGTAAATAATGTGGAAATGTGAACATTGACTGGGTTGGAGGAGTGGACATTGCATCTAAACCCAAGCCATTCACGTAAACCCAAGCCATTGCATCTATTTTATCACCCATCTCCCTGATGAATTTACAACATTGGTGGTGCAAGCATTGAATAAATGTATGGGCAACCTATAGTGAAGGACAAAGGCCCATACAGTCCTTGACCTCGGGGAAGTTTTGTGGAGGTTAATACACGAAGAATGGACGAGAGGAAAAAGGTATGGTAGTATGTGAGATAGGACATTATTAAATTATTCTAGCAGTTAACGGTATGCGAGGGAATACATATAGTGGTGGTATGTGGAAACATATAGAGAGAGTGGACACACTTGAAAGTACAAATAGATAGCACAATACCAGAGTGAGAGGAATTGTTATGAAAAAGGAAATAAGCTCAATTTATGCATAGGCTTTGAAGCACACTAAGGAGCATGGTGTAAAGAGACAGTTGATATGTCGAGAAGGTGCAGTCATGGTGGACTCTAGATTCTTACTTTGTAGGTGTGGTGACAATCCCCGAGATGCCGAGGTGGCAGGCCTACGTAGCAGTTGGCCTGCATTCAAATTTTCCTGCGCTCATATTTACTTGGGGTTTTAGGTAGGGTTTTAATGGGAAATTAATTCTCCTCCATCTTGAGGTGGTCTCGGTCTGTGTGACACGGCTCTATGGCGCGGTCTATTATGGTTGAGTTGGTTATGTTTCCGCTGGTTTTGGTTCTGCTCCCTTGCGTTCTTACCTAGTTTGTTCTGCAAGGAAAGGATGGCACTCTACCTCCCGCTATCTTCTGGGTCCTTCTTCGGCTCTGGTCCTCTGTCATTTTGTTAACTGTGTGATGGTGTTTCGTTGGACCTAGTGTTATAGCTCCAAATCTCACTCTTGATGTTTGTGATGCTGCATTCATGGCCTAGGGAAACCCCTCCTTCCAGACCTGGTCCAAATATTTAAAAATAGTGTTTTACTCCCTATACGCGACATTTCCCTAAGCTAAACATGTGTGTACATAGGTCTGTGTATACCCAACCTGCATATACGTCTTAAAACAGTTAAAAAAATTAAATCTCCTTAATTTCGGGCGGAGACCACGGGTTTTACCTATTGATTACCTACTAGTGCTCGTGGCCCAACTGTTCCCAACAAATTCCCAACTAAAAAACTACTTTGGGAGAAGTATAAAATGCTTCAATGGGAAGGCCTAAAGGAGGAGAAGAGAGAGAAAAAGATCACTCTGCTGAGATTATCCCTGACTAGGTCTAAAGATCCCTGTGCTTCCAGCACTTCCCCCATTACAGGAAACCCTTGTTTCCTTGTGTTATGATGTCTTTCTACTACTTGAGATATCTTGGAGTAAGTCATGGAAGGAGTTTGTTGAAGGATTGAGACTGGACGAATCCAGAGGACGGTTCCACTTGGAGCTTGTGAAAGGAAGACTCAGGTGAAATCATTCCTTTCTGTACTTTAGTTATCTATAATAAAAGAAACACTTGTCTTGCTCCTGATATAAATCTTCTTCATGTTTATGATATCAATGTTATGATTCACATATGAATGGTTGTTTTTATTGTATAACTAACTACCTTTCAATATGCTATGAAGATGATTTCTTTACGATGCTTGGTCAATATACTGCTGTGCTTTCTGGAATTGATTGTTTTGCAGGTTGAAGGACTAAAAGGAACTCCAAGAGGGTTTGGACCCTGGTTGGATCTTCCCAAACGAAGGACCCCCAGGTGCACCTCTCTTCGTGTAGTTTGTTTATATTAGCATCATGGCTGTGTGGAATGTGTGTTTTTCTTTGTAGATAACCTTCGATCTACTAGGGTATCAACCCAAGACCCTAGGGGAATTTATCCCTTAACAGAATTGGCGACTCCACTGGGGACAACAGTATTGTTGTTCCTAGTTTGGCTTTGTTCAAGCCAATTAGGTCTTAGCTGTATATTTTCTTGCTGTTACTATGTAATCTATTCTTGTAGGAACTTGAATTGTAAGTTTGATCAGTTTCTTCAAATTGTTTTTTGTTTTTTCTTGTAATCTTTTATATACGCTATTTTTCTAGTTTACAGAAGCGTATATACACATGTTTCCTTAAGTGAACCCGCGTATATGTAGGTTTCCTTAGGTTTAATAGCGTATACACACAGCTGTGCATCAACACAGTCGTGTATACCCTAAAATTTTCAATAGTTTTCAAATATTTTTGTTTCTGAAGATCTGTTTGCTGGTCTGGATCAGTCCTGAACAGTTACTTTTCTGTGTTAGTCTTTATTTTTACAACAAGTACATGATTTCAAACTCTCTCCGGCTGTGGAAAGTGTTGGTCTTGTTTTGTTTTGTTGCAAGCGTCATCTTCTTGTTTAAGCACACAAAATTTATTGCTGGGAATCATGGTTGCTCTGGTCTTCCAGGGCAGAAAGATTGATCTCAATCTTTGTGTCAAATCTTTTTTTGCTGACTTTTTGTTTGCGTGTCAAAACTACATCTTTATGACCATCAGTTTTTCTTACTTTCTGAAATTTGTTGATTCACACTTTCTTGAAATTTGTCTTTTCGATCTTTTGGTCTTTATTGTCAAGCTCTAGTTGCTGATTTTTTATTGTTAAGAGCATCTTGAAACACATGTTTGTTGAGTTTTCACCCTATTTGTGTTGTCAACTTGTAGAGTGTTTTTTTGCCTATTCTTCGATCATAAAGTTTCAGTCTTGTTTAGAGCACTTTTGAAAAGTCATTCTTGTTTTTGCTTTTGAAGAAAACTTCTTGAAAACTTGGTTTTGCTTTCTTGAACTTTTTTTTGATTTAGTTTCTTTTTCCAAGTGAAAGTGCATTTTTGTTTGTCTTGAAACTTGCTTTTAGTGTTTGGACGAAAATGAGCATTAGCAACTTATATTCTATCTAAACATCTTAAGTGGCAAATTAAAATTGATAAACAAGTTACTTTCATTTCTTGACTTAGAGTAGTCTTAAGTTTTGCATCAGCATGTACTCATTGCATTAGGATAAATTTGTGCATCTTTTTAGGGCATCCATAGTTTTGTTAATTTTTGTGGGTGTGAAGCTTGAGTAAAAGAAAAGAAAAGAAAAATTTGTTGCTTTCTTTGAAGTTCCTTTGAACCTTGTAGAAATTTCTTTCATCGAAGAACAAAATGAGTGCATTTGCATATAGTTTGGTTTTTATTAATTTCTTTTGCGTCAAAACACCACAAGTTTCATTTCTGCTTATCCCTTGACTTAAGAACAACCCATTTAAAAACAAGCGCTAATTAAAATACACTAAAACTTTTTTATAATTGTCAAGTTAGACACACCAACAAGTTTTAGGATATTTTAGGGCCTTGGATTAGGCAAGTGGAGAGAAAACTCTCCAAGCCATTTAAACTGTCAAACATAGGAGTCTAAATAGTGATTTCAAATCCAATACCGTTAGGGAGACCAGGAAAGCTCCGGATTTGGGAGTTAAGCACGAGGGTGTTTGAAGATAAGGAAGAGAGATACCCCCTCTCCTAATTCTCGGATCTTACCTCAAGACTATTCCGCTTGGCTTCTGACATGAGTTGGTAACCTTAGTTGCTACTCCTAGGGATCTACATAGGTGGTTGCGGAGGGGAATCCCGTGGCACCTGAAGTCGACGTTGTATCACTCTCAATGGTACTATTGGAGGGAACCCTTGTGAAGCTTAGGGGCTTGCACCGACGCAAGCTATTGTTAGGAGGTCAGTGTAACTTCCTCTGTTACCTTCGCTGGTAGGACTGGTTCGTCATTATCCCAGACTATCTTCGGAAGGCCCCTTACTTCACTTTCCTGTATTTTGGTGTCTGGTCCTCATCACCCGGAGCGGAAATACTTGAAAGTTGTTTGACTGGCTGACATCTTTTAGGGACTTTTTAGTGTGTGCTCTGTGCTCTTAGTTGGCCTAGCTTTCATTTTTTTTTTTTGAGTCTTTAATTAGATCTTAATAAAAATTCAAAGTGGCTGACCGATCACCTAAACAGTCTCGAATACTTCGTGGTCTTTCACCACCAAGTTTAGAGCCTTCTCCTAGAAGGCGCAGAGGTAATATTGCCGATGGTTTCATCATGTGGCAGCTGATGCATCAGGGATTGATCCTCCTCTCGGGGGCATTAGTGTTCAACATAGGCCTGGTACTTCTGCAGAACTAGAGAGGAACACGCCAATTCTTTCTCGAGTTCTCTTTCAATCGGAAGATAACATAGAGGTAGAAGAACTCCCAGAGTCGTTAGCAGCTCCAAATTCTCCCCTACCATCTAACTATCCAGAAGTATTACAATACGTTGGGACTCCGACGCATAGACCATCAAGTCCAGGTCGTATTACACACTTACCATTCATGGCCACTACTGGAAGCATGGTTTCTACCACAAGTGCTACAACTATGCAGACTCCAACATCAATACAAGGGGGAGGAACTATTTCCATCCCCTCTGCATCTTTATTTGGGTCTTTTGCTAGCACATCCTTAGTTGGGTCTACCTCCATTCCTTCTACAAGTGGAAATTCCCAAGCCAATTCTTTTAGTTCTGGATTCTTCCCGTTTGGCACCCATTCACAAGGTATTCCGTCAGTTCCGTTTAGTGCCTCCACATCCATGATGGGTGGTTCGGTTTCATTTCAGGGCTTTCCTTTTGAAAGTGGTCGTATACCACATTCCAACCCGACGATAGGATCCATGCCTTTTTCTTCTACAGGACAAAGTAGCAATCCTTTTCAAGGTTGGACTAACCCTGCGGTTAGTGGCATGGGAACTGGGAATCCGATTTTCGGCCAACAAGGGAATAGGCCGTACTCCACAGTTAGTTCGTTTCAAAGTACTCCTCCCTTAGCTTTTGCTTGGAATCCTTATCAGGGGTTATTGACTCCTTATAATCCTTTAGGAGGGAGCTTCATCGGTTATGGAGGTTTTTCAGCCGGAGTTGGTCAAACTACGAGTTTTGCTGGATCAAAAGGTCTGCCTTTTGGTTCAGCTAGTTCTTCTGGTTACTTCGGGCAGCCTGGTGCCTTCCAAAATTCAGGCCAATCTTTTCAAAACTTTGGGAGCTCCGCCCAGTCTGGGTGGAATCCCCAAGGTCCTCCTAGGCTTCTTTTTCTGGCAACATTGAACTTGCCATATCTCATGAAATTAACAAATGATCCAATCAAATACAATCTGGCCTGGCCTCCGGTCCCAACCAAACTCCCTTCGGACATTCCAAAGTTTGAGGGGAAGGGCGGCGAAGACCCGGGTGACCATGTGACCTCATTCCATTTGTGGTGCTCATCAAACTCCCTTATTGATGACTCGATTAGGTTGAGACTTTTTCAACGGACCTTGACTGGTAATGCGGCCAAGTGGTATCTAGAGTTGCCAGGGGGCAGCTTTACATCTTTCGCCGACTTAGCTAATATTTTCTTAAATCATTTCCAGTTGCTTGTCTGTTATGATGCCGGAACTGAACTTCTGGCCAATTTTTGTCAGGATATGGCAACCCACATTTCTGATCACATTCAGGAATGGAGACAGAGGAAGAGGCTCATTAAAGCCAAAATTCCTCCAGAATACCGTCTCGAATGGTTTTTTAAATCTTTACAACTTGAAATCTCTAAGGATGTCTCCCTGTCCGGAGTCTAGTCTGAGGAGCAAGCCATTTTTAGGGCCCAACAATTAGAATTGATTTATTCTCAGTTTGGGATTCTACAAAAAATTTTGCCTCATGCTCCCGGGGCTAAGGTTGATATAGCCAAGTCGAAGCCAGGTCCCCATGCGGATGGTATTGTTGGATCGGTAGACACAAATGTGGTGAACCTGTTGAGCCAATTGCCGCAGTTGTCTTTGCAAACTACTCCTAACAACCAGGTCACATCGTCTAACCCTTCGTCTTCCCAACCCTCTTCGGATAATGTCATCCAATCTGCTAACCCCAAAGGAAATCAAAATTCCAATGGGAAAAAGAAAGGATGAGGTAAGAAAAAGAGTCAAGATGGGAAGGCTGACGCAAATAAATATGGTAATAATGCTGATGGTGGTAGAAATGAGTCTAGAAAGAAAGTCAAGTTTCCGTGCAAGTTATGCAGTGGAGACCATTTAACTCATCTCTGCCCAAAGATTCAAGACGCTCAGCGCTTGTTAGGGTAGTAAGGGACTTCTAGCACTCAAGCTGTGTTAACCAACCCTTTTCCCCAAGGGAAACAATTGCTTGCTGGCACGAATTCAAACCTTGGTACCTCTGCAGGGGGCAACCAGGAAGGGGAGAAATCATCAAATGTTTTCATGATGGGTTCTAATGTCCATGTGGCCACTCGGTCGCATGATTACGGTGAAGCTGAAACTTCCAAGGACAAAACTGCTCCCGGAAATACCGACCTTCATATTGAGTGACCCCTGTCGAGACTATACCACAGATATCGAAAGGTTCCGCTAAGCGCGCGATTATCAATCCAAATGTTAGGGATGCCTAGAATTACTCCATTGTTGAGGATCTGGCTCAAAGTCCATGCGCTATGTCCACTTTAGAGGTTCTCCAGTTCTGTCCAGCTCAATGAAGTGCTTTGCTTTCGGCGATAGGGGCAGTTGATCCAAATAACTCTTCAGTCCTCACTTTCGACATGCTTAATGTCAAAAAGTGACTCCATCATCACATGGATTTTCAAATAAACTCGACATACCAGAAAATTAACATTTTTCGTACCGTTATTAATGAAGGAGCTTCCACATGCGTCATGTTGATGTCATGTTGGAAGGCCATTGGATCACCTTCGGCTATTCCTTCACCTAACCTCCTGACTGCATTTGATGGACATTCTCATAGGCCGCATGGGATTATCCCGGCCTTTCCCATATGTGTTGGGGGGAAGGTCGTCAATATCGAAGTAGAAGTCATTAATGCTAACCTAGATTATAATCTCCTCTTAGGAAGGAACTAGGTATACAAAATGGATGTCGTTGTTTCGACTCTGTTTCGTGTCATTTTCTTTCCTCATGAAGGGAAAATTGTCAAGGTTGATCAATTGGATTACTGTCCAGTTGGTCCTCGAGCAACTTCGGATTCTACCGTTCCTTTATTAGATAACCCTCATTCACCTACTGAGAATCTAGGAGTTGGGATGTATTCTTCATTGATGGGTACCTTTGATTTTCCCTCTCCTATCGCTAGAATCAATGTCATTTCATCATCCAAGGAATCTTCACGAGAAGAGTTCTTCCGAACTCATTATTTTTCAGACCCTTGGACCTTGCCTTCACCTACGACCACATTAGTTGAAGGACAAGTCGGTGGAATGGCATTTCCTATGTCTGCAATAGAGCTTAGATATCAATCTATCGTTCACTCTGCAGATAACCATTCTACTCCTTTCTTTGAGGAGGAGTTAGATGGTGATGTGGCCCTGGCCTGGACCCTTGATTCTACCTCTGCTATGGACTGCTTAGATACGGTTTTACCATCCGAAGAAGCAATCCTAGAAGTAATGATGGGTGTAGATTGACCTTGGGAGGACTTACATCATCATTCATATTTTCTTCCTCCGTTGTAGGAAGTAGAATCTAAGTTCTCTGAGCTGTTTACTAGTGATGTTTGTACGGTATCAAATCCTTTGGCTCCAGCACACTTTCATGCCGAAGGTAATATGTCGGTAATTTCAAAAACGATATCTATAAACATCTCTAGGAACCCTAACGTGATTGAGAATCTCTTCATCGGAACCGAATTTTCCCCTGAAAGAAATCCAAGATTACACCAACCTTTTTAAGGAATTTCGAGATGTATTCGCTTGGTCTTATGAAGAAATGCCTGGCATTGATCCATCCATAGTTCAACATGAGATCAAGACATAAGAAAACGCCAAACTGGTTCGTCAAAGGCTTTGACTGGTTAACCCTAGGAAAGCAACAACCATTAAAGCTGAAGTAGAGAAGCTGCTCAATGCGGGTTTCATATACCCTGTTCCTCTTACCGATTGGGTTTCTAATCTAGTCCCTGTGCATAAAAAGCAAAGAACAATCCGAGTATGCATTGACTTTAGGGACCTAAACAAGGCTTGTCCCAAAGATAATTACCCCACATCGTTCATTGATCAGATTATTGATGAGTGTGCGGGTAATGAGGTTTTCTCCTTCATGAACGGTTTTTCCGGTTATAATCAAATCTCTATCCATCCAGAAGATCAACATAAGACAACTTTTATATGTCTCCGGGGTACCTTTGCATACAGAAAGATGCCTTTTGGTCTTAAAAATGTTGGAGCTACTTTCCAGCAGGCCATGTCATATGCTTTCCATGACATTAAATGTATCATTGAACCATACTTGGACTATCTAGCTACTCGTTCTCAAAAGAGAACTGATCACCCTAGTCATCTTCGATTGGTTTTTGAGCGATGTCGTTTTTACAAAATCCGGTTGAATCCCAATAAGTGCGTTTTCGCAGTTACATCTAGTCGGTTATTAGGGTTCATTGTGTCAAATGAAGGGATTCGAGTTCATCCCTTCAAGGTAGAGGAAATAATTCAGTTGCCTCCCCCGTCCTCAATTCGACAACTTCAAAGTCTTCAATGGAAGGCTAATTTCTTAAGACGGTTTATAGCAAATTATGCCGAGATCACTAAAGGATTTATGCGTTTGCTACACAAAGGAGTTCCATTTGTATGGGACGAATTTGCGCAGCGGTCATTCGATGCCTTGAAAAAGGCATTAGTCTCTGCCCCACTTTTGAGTCCACCGAATTATGGTAGGGACTTCCTTTTATATCTTGTTGCAGCAGAATCAACCATCGGTATGGTTCTCGTTCAGGAAGCCGATGCTCTCACAAAGCATGTGACTTATTATTTGAGCTAAGGCTTGATAGGTCCTGAACTTCGCTATTCTTCTGTTGAAATGTTGGCCTTGGCAGCTGTCCATGCTGTCTAGCGGCTCCGTCATTATATCTTGCTACGCAAAACTTTTGTCTTAGCAGCGGTCATTCCATTTCAATTTGTCCTCAGTAAGCGAGTGATTGGGGGCAAATATAATCGATGGATAGTCATTTTACAAGAATTTGATCTCGAGTTCTTGTCCGCCAAGTCTAAGAAATCCATGGTTTTTGCCAAGTTAATTTTCGAGCTGCCTTGTGGAGAGGACACTATTTATGAGGAAAGTTTTCCCAATGAACATTTATTCCTCATCTCTTCACTCGACCCTTGGTATGGAGATATCATTGTCTATCTCCAGACTTCGAAGTTTCCCTCTACTTTCTGTAAGGATGAACACCGAAAATTACGTCACCTGGCTAAAAATTATGTTATCATTGGTGATACATTATATCGTCTAGGGGTTGATTCAATCCTTCGGCGCTGTTTAACCCTGGAGGAAGCAGAGTCAGTGCTCAATGACTGCCACAATGGAGCTTGTGGTGGTCATCTTTCAGGGCTTGCTATAGCTCAACGTATCTTGTGTGCCAGCTATTTTTGGCCTTCGCTCTTCAAAGATTGTGTTGAAGCGGTCAAACGTTTTCACCCCTATCAAATCTATACTCAAAAGATGCGCGCACATCCAACTCCTCTTTTCCCCGTTGTCATTATCGGTCCTTTTACTAAGTGGGGTATTGATTTTACAACTTGTAATCTGCCTTCAGCAGCGAATCACAAGTACATTATCGTGGCCATAGACTACTTCACGAAGTGGGCTGAGGCCATGCCCACTTATAAAAATGATAGTGAAATAGCGGCATTGTTCCTTTTTAATTAGATTATCTCAAGGTTCGGTATCCCGAGAGAGATTGTCACTGACCATGGCAGTCATTTCCAGAACCAACTAATGTCTAAATTGGCTCTTAAATTGGGTTTCCGGCAGGAGCACTCATCTCCATATTATCCTCAGGCCAATGGACAGGTCGAGGCAGTGAACAAAACCCTTAAGGTGATCCTGCAAAGGATGATCGACAAAAATCGGTCCAATTGGCATCTTATGTTGTATCCGGCTCTTTGGGCATACCGAACCTCCGTAAAGATTGCTACAAGTTTTACACCTTTTCAGTTAGTTTATGGGATGGAATCTATCTTTCCTATTGAATGTGAAATTCCATCTCTTAAGTTAGCTGTTGAGCTCCTTCCAGAGATTTTTAGTCTCAAAAAGCGCCTCCTTCATTTGGAACATCTTGATGAGCAGCGTCGAGATGCTGCCACAATCATCGAGGCTCATAAGAAAAGGGTTAAAACTCAGTACGATAAAGTTGTCTGTCCTTGAGTCTTTTCTGAAGGCGACCATGTCTTGGTTAATGACCAAGATAAGGACACCTTGGGGGTAGGCAAGTTCAAGCCTATGTGGTACGGTCCCTTTATAATTAAACGAGTTTTAGAAAAAGGGGCATATGAGTTAATCGATTTTGAAGGAAACATGTTGGCGGAGCCCTGAAACGGGCTCTACCTCAAGAAGTACTTTGCTTAAGTAGCAACTAGGCAATGGCTTCTTTGTACATTTTATATAATTGTACATATCTCATCGAGAGTTTTTGATATCGACACTTTTTGGTCTGCTGTGGCAGGTGTTGATGGATGACTTGGTCTATTTTGGATTCGCCGATGGTGCTAGTCGGCACACTCGGAACCTCGCTTCCGCAGCTTGGGTACTCTACTATCCAACTGGTCAGTTGATGGTGTCAAGGGGGGTATGCATTGGTCCCGCTTCAAATAATATGGCTGAGTTTATTGCCGTCATTAATTTACTATCTGAAGCAATTTCTTATGAAATCGATTCATTGGTAGTTTATCTTGATTCATAATTGATAATGTCACAATTGAATAACATTTATCGGATAAGGGATCCATGCTTATATTGCCAGTATTTAAGGGTGAGGTTGTTGCAAATATCATTTATTTACATTAATTATTTACACATTCCAAGATTGCATAATTGGTTAGCTGATTCTATCACTAATCAAGCATTACACTGGCACATCAATCATTCATCACAATAAAATCAAGCATAAAAAAGTCGAACTGTATATATATATCATAAAACATCTCGAGTGTACATAAGTGTGTCCAAAATAATATAAAAAATTGGGACTCAAATGCCCATAATCATGTCCAGTACAACTAATGCCCCAGCCCAAGATGAGCGGTTAAGTAGGCAACTACTGCGTTGGCCACACGCCTAAGAGTACGAACCCAATCTCGTGGCATGCCAACCACATGACGCTGCATATCTATAGGGAGATCCTCTACGACCTCCATCGGTACTCAGTGAGTTAGTCTCACCAAGTGTTGTTGACTTGTATGTAGAAGTCGCTCTGTGTCTACAGCCACCTCTTCGGCCCCTCGGCTGTGACGTCCATGCCGTGGGAACCCATTTGATCGCACCGGCCCAATATATGGAACATGATCATCATATTAGTCATTTGAATCCTATCAATAATATTTTTCAAAATTCATTATTATATTTGAAAAATCACAAAAAATCATAAAATAAAAAACACTTACCTATGTCGCCCCATGCTGCGGTCAGTGGTAATACTAGATTGGGATCTGCTCGAAAGTCCAACCCAGCATAAGGGTAGTCATCTATGGCAATGGTCTGCTGCTCCCACCAGGAGAAGAAGTCATCGTCAAATCCAGTCCATGGGACATCCCCACCTCCTAGACATTTCATGAAGTCAGCCCACCTGCCCATTCGTGGATCTCGTGGTGTGCTGATCGAAACCGATACTCTAGGATGAAGTGCAGGGACCCTCTCAAAGAAAAAAGAGCACAAGATAGTTCCATATCCGATGTTTTTGGTCTGTCCCTTCTTGATAAAAGTAAGCTGGCTTTTCAGGTTTGCAAGAAGAGGAGTGCATCAATCAAAGATGGTGGTGAGGTAGTCTACCACCAAGCTCATGGCTAGCCGTGATGCCTGGTGCAAAGAAGCTGATCCGTTCACTCTAGCTATGGTGAACAGGATTATATCAACGATAAAATCTCCACATGCTTGATTGGAATTTGACTTCCAATCTTTTCTGGATGTCCCGGGAAATATATATGTATGTAGTCCTCGATCGAGAGACTGCCTCGTGACTTGCCCGTGGAATGTACTACCTCTCCCCTCTGGGAAAGGTCTATGATGAAATAAATGTCTTCAACTTCTATCTTGAGTGGCATCTGGTCAATCATAAATGAGTCATCCTCAATGCTCCAGTAGTGAATGAGCATTTCAAGTAGGTGAGTGTTTTCTTTCATATTTGGTATTTTGAAGAACTTTAGCAAACCACATCCCCGTAAGGCATCCAAAGAATTAGGATCGTTCATAACCTCATCATCCACTAAGGTATCCTCTCTTTCTCGCCAAGTGACTAGCATCCTGAAGAAAAAATGAATTTAGACTGTTAATTTTTTTGTTTGAAGTTTTTGCGGCATATACGCGGGTCCATTTTACACACAGTCACGTGTAGGGCTTGCGTATACGCGGGTTTCATATATCCAACCCACGTATATGCCGCTACAAAATTTTTGACAAAAATTCAACGGTAAAACTTAAATTAAAAATTCTAAAACTAGTCACAATTGAATGCAAGACAAGTTTAAGGGTTACCTGGTGATTTTGGAAGGATATGAATGGTTGAATTTGGCGTATGGAAAATTTTGCTCCTTTTGCTCCACTCCTTTGCTCTCAAAATCAAATGCTGAAAATGGTGAGTCCAAAAACTATTTTATAGGCTTTGAAAATGCAAATTTTTTTCAAAACATGATTTTGTTTTGTCTCATGTAACTTTTAACTTGGGAGCTTGGAATGTCGAGAATGGTTTGATTTTCAGGACATTTTGGACGCTTTTTCGATAGTTTTGAGACGGTTCCATGACTGCTGACCCGTCATGGCAGGTATCGTTTCTCACTGGCATATAGGTTAGGGAAGCCATTTTTCCGTTGCATTATGCATACTAGCCTCCATTTGTCGATACACTTGCCATAGGGTTGATCCCATCATGTTATGGTTCATAGACCACCTTCACTCGCTGATTTTTAAATCATGACATGGTGGTAGAGCCATCCTTTTCATGGGCATCGTAGTTAGCACCTCACTGACATTTGTTTCCCATGATGCTTCGATCTGAGTAGGCTCGGGAGTCCTCTGTAGTCCCGCCATGACTTATGTGATGAAGACTCATTCCTCTTTGCTTCTTCGCTTCGTTCTGGCCTTATACCCTAGAGGCTCCTTTGGGTTGAGTTGTACTACTGCATTGCATTTTGACCATTTGCACCTTCTGGCCTTGAGTCGACTTCACTTGGACTTGTGTTTAAGCCAACTTTTGACCATGACGACTGCAAAATAAAACTTGCATGCCTTTGACTTCTGCAACTTGACACACGTTGATCCGTGAAGGAACACACCTTTGAGTGTCTTTGACCAGTTTTCACCTCCCTACATTGAGCATAGGATTGTTCCAATCCCAGGAACTAGATCATCTGCTTCACCGACACTCGTTCTTTCTACTGTACTATAGCATTCTTTTATTCTTTTTCCAGCTTAAAGAAAAAGACAAAAAAATTATATATTCCAAAAAAGAGCAGGAACGGGACAAAATTTCCATTTATTGTTGGCAGCTAGAGTCAGTCGTGTTGCCCTTGAACAAAGCACTCAAAACAAAGTCTCCTCTGTTTGGGCAGGATTTAGTTTGACTTAGGTACACCTTAACCTTGTTACTGAGTCAGTTCTCCCCCGATTGGTTATCTCTTCCAATCATATGGAGGGTTCGTTTCTGCCTCCTGCACGACAAACTTATACTGAGTCATCATATGCTGCCACATGGTCACATTGAGTCGTGCCTTTGTTCAAGGGAAGTTAGCTTGAGTTGGCCTCTCTGCGGTGTCCCTTGACTCATTTTTTAGTTGGCCATCCCTGGTTGTTAGTGTCTTGTCTATCATCACATCAGTTAAATTGGTCCTTTACTCATGCTGGTTTGAGAAGGTCTCCACTGACTTCTTGCTGGCGGGTCTTGTCCTTATCGGCAACGACATCTTGCTCTGAGGACAGGCCTAGAGCTACACCCTGGCCCTATTTTCATTATTGATAGGTCACCTTGTGCTCAGCATCGATCAATATTATGGGTCTTTGACTGAGTGGTTTCCCTTGTGTTTGACATCAGCTTACACTACCACACATTGGGATTCATGTAGTACCTTGGTTTCCATTTGACCCTATTGGTGGATACCTCGCCTCTATGTCAGCTTTCATTATTGGTTGGTTCATAGGGTTTCTGTCGTGCGCTAGCCACATCTTGTGTATGCCAGAAACGTGCTTTGGTTGGGTTACTACATCTTTTTTCATTCGATTCCCTCCACATTATTGGCCTACGGGTTACACTCGCGCTAGATTGACGAAGGATGCCTTAATGCCTTCCTTCTAGTGGATCTTTCCCTATCGACTACAACTCATTGCTCTGGGGCAAAGATCTAGAGTCCATTTGGCAGTACCTTGGGGTTTGTAGTCATTAGTGGCAGATCCTTCGCTATCAACAGTGGGGAACCATCATTGTCTCCTGATTGATAGATTCTTACAGGTGTTCGACTTCAACTCATCTATTCACACTTGTTAGATTGCACTGGGTACCTTGACACTCATTATCATTATCAGTGAGTAGTCTCGCGTTTGTTAATGGTATACATCAATGACTGGTAATCAAACGATTTTTCACATGGTCGACTTCAGATCATTTATTCCCATGGTGTAGAAATGTACTACGGTGGTCGGTGAAGACCTCAGGTTGCATCAACATTCATTGGTTCACTTGACAGTTGCTCCTATTGCTGCTAGTTGATACCACTCCACCTTATATGTTGCAGTCATTCATGGCGAGATTCTATATGCTGGCACTTGAGTTTGTAGTGTAGTACCATCTTACTCCATCATGTTCATTTGGTAATTTTTGGGATCAGCCTTTGATATCAGTGATCCGCTTCATCCTTCAGCATCATTGACATTCTTATATGTGATATTCAGACATGTACTTGTTCGATCATGATCAGATGATCCATTATGTATTTTCTAGTGTTTATACTTGTATACTTAGTGGATCCGCTTGTACTTGATATGCGGACATGCTTTACTTTCTCTGAGCATGGGTATGCCCACCTCAGACAATGTTTCTTTCTGATCTCCTTTTGTGGCTTAGCAGGCTGAACTCTGGTGAAGTCCTTCTCAGTTTTTGACAGATTTCGTTTCCATGCACTTGCTTAATACATTTCAGCCATCATGTACCCCTTTTGACCTCATATATTAGGGGGCATCTGTTATAGCTCCAAATCTCACTCTTGATGTTTGTAATGTTGCATTCATGGCCTAGGGCAACCCCTCCTTCCAGACCTGGTCCAAATATTTAAAAAATAGTGTTTTACTCCCTATACGCGACATTGCCCTGAGCTAAACACGTGTGTACGTGGGTCTATGTATACCCAACCCGCGTATATGTCTTAAAACACTTAAAAAAATTAAATCTCCTTAATTTCAAGCAGAGATCACAGGTTTTACCTATTGATTACCTATTAGTGCCCGTGGCCCAACTGTTCCCAACGAATTCCCAACTAAAAAACTACTTTGGGAGAAGTATAAAAGGCTTCAATGGGAAGGCCTAAAGGAGGAGAAGAGAGAGAGAAAGATCACTCTGTTGAGATTATCCCTGACCAGGTTTGAAGATCCATGTGCTTCTAGCACTTCCCCCATTATAGGAAACCCTTGTTTCCTTGTGTTATGATGTCTTTCTACTACTTGAGATATCTTGGAGTAAGTCATGGAAGGCGTTTGTTGAAGGCTTGAGACTAGACGAATTCGGAGGACGGTTCCGTTTGGAGCCTGCAAAAGGAAGACTCAGGTGAAATCATTCCTTTCTGTACTTTAGTTATCTATAATAAAAGAAACACTTGTCTTGCTCCTGATATAAATCCTCTTCATGTTTATGATATCAATGTTATGATTCACATATGAATGGTTGTTTTAATTGTATAACTAACTACCTTTCAATATGCTATGAAGATGATTTCTTTATGATGCTTGGTCAATATACTACTATACTTTTTGGAATTGATTGTTTTGCAGGTTGAAGGAATAAATGGAACTCCAAGAGGGTTTGGACCCTGGCTAGATCTTCCCAAATGAAGGACCCCCAAGTGCACCTCTCTTCGTGTAGTTTGTTTATATTAGCATCATGGCTGTGTGGAATGTGTGTTTTCCTTTGTATATAACCTTTGATCTGCTAGGGTATCAACCCAAGACCCTAGGGGAATTTATCCCTTAACACCTGGTGGTTGCTTCTTGCATGGTTTTTCAAGGAGGTTTTGGGCTCTGTGGTCGCCCTGGGTACGCCTTGGCTTCTCTGTATTTGTTCACAAATATTTGATTTTACTAGGTTGACTGCATTGTTTTTAATTGTTTCAGTGGTTGCATTGTTTTACCAGGCCCTCTGCTCGACTCTCCCGACGATGGCTTGACGGCTTCTACTCGAGGTAATTCCTCTGCTCCATTTTCAATTCTTTGTTTCCTTCTACTTTCGCTGACAGCTTTGCTCCTGGTGAGTAGACGGTGCTCTTGTGGCTCTGTGGCCGTGGTTTATGCTCTGTTGGGTCTCGGTATTTGCTAGCCCTCTAGCCATTGGTTGCGCTTTGTTGTGTCTCGGCTTTACTTGGCTCTGGTGCCGTTGGCTATGCTCTGTTGGTCTCAATTTTGTGGCTCAGCTATGAAGCCCGGCCTCCTCTTCAGATATCCGCTGTGGGTATTCATCCTACCCTCTCTCTATTCTCTATCATGGGTTTATGGTTATGCTGCCTCACTAATTATCTGTTTTTTTGTGCAGGTACTCGGCCCTCGTCACGGTGGTTGCAAGGGTTTGGTCTTTGGGGAAAATGTTGGGGTCTTCGTCCTTCTCGTCTGGCTTTACGCAAACCGGGTAGGGTCCTTCCTTTTTACGCTATGCGATCATATATATTTTTTTGGTAGCAGTAAGGCTATGCCTCTATCTGTTCTCAGTCTTAGTTGGTCTGTCGATAGGTGGCCTCCTATGCACCGTGTCCTCTGTTGTAACTTTTGTTTATGAATTTGGGAAAAAGTTTATGTATCCCGTCTCTGGCTGTTGGTAATGCTTCAGTCTCTACTCAGTTTGGTTTTTTCTGGGTTGTGCGGAACCCTCCTTGGCCTGTGTCGATTGTATGAGGATTGTTATGGATGGTTTTTGAAGGCTCTGTGCCTCGGACCTGCGTGGGGTTACAGAATGCTACCTTTTTGTGCTACCATTGACTTTGACAAATATTTATAGACATATATATTTATTGTAAATCTTCACTATTAAATCAATAGCATGCTTTTGTGAAATACCTGGATGGTTTCTTTTGCTGTGTTTGGCTCCTTCAGTTTGATGTGCAATTTGATTAACAATCATTCAATTCTGCCATTAATTTATATGCACAATACATAATTCTTATCATTTATGGAAAACAATAATTGGATACCTGTAAGCTTCAATTTACTTTTTAAAAATATATTTCAGAGCTACATTCTCTGGCCTTTTTTCTTCTGGATGGCAAAAACCCCACCTTTGTCTTTGGGTTGCCTATTTAAGTTGTTGGTAGCCTCATTTTGTTGAGGAACTACCTACAGTTACAATGTAGTTACATTCCAATTTCTGGAAGTTTGTTTCCTAACTTATTTAAAACTAATTTCTAATCTAACTATTGTTCAAATTAAACAAAAACATTGGCTGTGATAGCCTTCTTTTAAACATAAAATAAAATTAAACTAAAAGTGAATTTAATTCTAACAACTTGTCCAGCTGTCGCCTCCCTAATTAGATGCTCCTGCATCAGGCTCCCAGGGTGAATGAATCTCATGGCTCCTATCCATGAGCTCTTCAATCGAATACCTGGCACTTTGAATATGTCCGACATCCAACCAGAAACTCTCCTAAATTGGATGGTTCTTCCATTTAACCAAGTACTGTAAGTACTCCTTCTATCGTGTCCGCCTAGCTACCTGAGTATCCAATATTTGTTTGATCTCTAGAGGCTTGGCTGGGGGCATTTGTCTGACCCATGTCTCTGTCTCTCCTTCTCCCTGGGTGTCCCATATGTATTTTTTTGAACTGTCCTCCACATTAGCAGTAATGTAAGGGTACAGGTCTTCCACATTGAAAATGAGCGAGATCCCGATACCCGGGGGTAGTTGCAATTCATATGCGTTGGCAGAGAGCTTTCGCAGTATTAGGCAAGGCCCTTTTTTTTTGTTTGAGCTTGTTATATTCCCCTTTAGGAAACCTCTCTTTCCATAGATGTGCCAATATCAGGTCTCCTACATTGAATTGCACTTCCCGTCGTTTTAAGTCTGCCTTCTGTTTATATCTTTGGCTGATGTCTTACAATATGGCTTTCACCTGTTCATGAATTTCGTGGATAACCTTTGCGAAATATTCACCATCAGCACTCCTTCGTTCCAACCGACCCAAATCCCGCAACTTGTGCACACCATGGGGGTGCATTCCATATAGGATCTGGAAAGGACTTTTTCCCGTACTCCTGTTGGGTGAATAGTTATAAGCGAACTCTGCTTGTGCGAGTACACGATCCCACTATCGTGAATTTTCACCAACCAGAATACGTAACAGATTCTCGAGACTTCTGTTAACTACCTCAGTCTGCCCATTGGTCTGTGGATGATAAGCTGAGCTGAAATTTAATTTAGTGTCTATCTTATTCCACAAAGTCTGCCAAAAATGACCCGTGAACTTCACGTCCTTATCTGAAATAATAGACTTTGGCAAGCCATGTAGTCTGACAATTTATGTGAAGAACGAGTGGGCTACATGCATGGCATCGCTGGTCTTTTTACAGGGAATAAAATGCGCCATCTTAGTAAAGTGATCCACTACTACCATGAATGAATTGTACCCCTTCTGTGTCCTTGGCAAGCCTAAGACAAAGTCTAAACTGAATGAGTCCCATGGTTTGTCCAGAATAGGTATGGGCATATATAATCCCGTATTTTGATTGTGTCCCTTTGCTAGTTGACACGTCTTACATCTAGCCACATATCTCTGTACGTCTCACCCCATCTTCAGCCAATAATAGAAGTGACTTACTTGGTCCAAAGTCCTGTCTATGCCAAAATGTCCAGCTAGACCCCCACTATGTTTCTCCTAAACTAAGTTTTCCCTCATTGAACATTCTGGGATACACAACTATCCTCCCCTGAACATCAATTCTTCCTGTATATTATAGTCTAGCCATGAACTGTTGTCCCTCAACAGTGGATTCTGGCAAGCTTCGTATGCTTCCTTAAAGTCTCCATCTGTTTCATATAGATCCTTGAGATGCTCAAAGCCTAACACCTGCACTTTGTTTTCCTGTAAAATCAAACTCCTCCTGCTTAACGCATATGCCACTTTGTTGGCTTGTTCACTGATGTGTTTCAGCACAAACATAAAACTCTGGAGGTATTCCACCCACTTCGCATGTTTATGGTTCAGCTTATGCTATTGCATGACATATTGGAAAGAGGAATTGTCCGAAAACAGAACAAATTCATTTCCCATTAAGTAATGTCTCCACTGTTTCAGCGCTTGTACCACTACATAAAACTCCTTGTCGTAGGACGTATATTTCTGTCTACTCTCATTCAACTTCTCGCTGAAATAGGCCACCGGTTTGTCCTCTTGGCTGAGTATTGCTCCAATGGTTGTCCCACTGGCATCGCAATGAACTTGAAAAAGTTTGTTGAAATCTGGTAACCTCAAAATGGGTCTTTCGGTGATCTTCTTTTTCAGCAATTGAAAACTCTTTTCAGCTGACTCCGTCTAATGAAAAGGTTGATTTGCTTTTTTAACGGTATCCACCATGGGTGCACAAGTCCCACTGAAATCTTTTATAAATTTTTGATAAAAACTCGCCAACCCATGAAAACTCCATACTTCAGACAAACTCTTGGGGGATGGCCAGCTAACTATGGCTGCAACCTTTTCTGGACCCATCTTTAATTCCTTTTCTGAAATCATAAACCCCAAATAAATTAACTCCTTCTTAAAAATCTTACACTTTTTCACAACTTATTCTGCTGCAATTTTTCCAAGGCACACCTGACATGTCGGAAATGTTCTTCCTTTGTCTTACTGAAAATAAGGATATCATCTAAATACACAATCACGAACTTTCCAATATATTCCTTCAGCATCTCGTTCATCAAGCGCATGAATGTGCTCGGTGCATTGCTCAATCCAAATGGCATGAAAAACCATTCATACGGGCCTTCATTGGTCTTGAAAGTGGTCTTCCACTCGTCTCCTTCTCGAATCTGAATTTTATGATATCCGCTTTTTAAATCAATCTTCGAAAAATACGCCACTCCACTCAAACATTCCATCATATCATCCATCCGTGGTAAGGGAAACCTGTACCTGATGGTAATCTTATTTATTGCTCGAGAATCAATACACATCTGCCACTCTCCTCCTTTTTTGGGAGCTAAGACTGTTGGAACCGCACAAGGACTTAAACTCTCTCGAATCAACCCTTTGTCCAACAACTCCTGTACCTGCTTCCTGATCTCCTCATTGTCCTCTGGACTCATTCGGTAAGTAGCTTTGTTTGGTAAACTAGCTCCTGAAATGAAATCAATATGGCGACTGATACGCCTTCTTGGTGGTAATTTATCTGGTAAATCATCCACTACAATGTCGCTAAACTCTTGTAGCATACCTTGTGTCTCCTCAGGAAATCAGTAATCTTAGTGTGGATTAACATTGCTCTTGGCCTTCGCACAATTGCAAACTTTATTTCATCATCTCCAATCTGTTGTAGGAACTCTTTTCCTCCTAACAATAACGCTTTTGTTCCACTGTTTTATGTTGTATCCTCCTCTTTCATGGGTACCATCGTATGCTTGATCCCATCTTTTGCAAACTTATAACAATTTGTCTTCCCATCGTGGACTACTTTCCTGTCATATTGCCATGGTCTACCCAGCAGTATATGGCACACATCCATAAGCATAATATCACAAGTTACCTTATCCTTATAACTACCAATATGAAACTCCACTTCGCACTGCTCATCAACCAGTAGTTGATGTCCTTTTTGTAACCAAGACACCCGGTATGGGGTTGGGTGCTTCAATCTTTTTAAACCCAGTTTCTCTACCATTTCAGTGGCTACCATGTTTTCAGTGCTTCCAATATCAATAATAAATTTACAGCATTTCCCATGTGATTTATAGACAGTTCAGAACAGCGCTTTCCGCTATGTCTGGTCAGCTAATTCTTTAGCTGGTTTCAACAATACCTTGTTCAACACCAAGGCCTCTCCTGTCTCAGGCATGTTCTTCACTTCTTGAGGTGGTGCCTCAGCTTCCTTCGATTGAGCAACATATGCTCCTCCTTGTCTTGCTTGATCACTTTCAGGACATTCAAAAGATCGGTGTCCCCACTTGTGACATTTGTAACATTGATAGGCATTTCCTCCACCTCTGCCATTACCTCTTCCTTGCTGGTAAGGCCTTCCTCCTCTAGTGTTACCTTCTTTATTAGTTGGTCTTGCAGTTTTTGAACTGCTACTTTCTTCATTGCTGTTGGCAGTTCTGCCTTTGCCAAAAGACTGTCCTCTTCCTTGGCCAGATCCACGTCCTCTTCTGGCATTCTGCTTCCTGGTGATCTTCTCTTCTGCTTTTAAGGCACTTTGATAGGCTTCCTCTATGGACTTGGGGGAGAGAATACTAATCTCATCCAGTATCTCCATTCGTAATCTGTTCACAAACCTCGCTGTCTTTTCTGGGGTATCTTCGACATAACCCACTCGCAGATTCACTCTGTAGAATTCTTCTGTATATTCCTTCACAGTCATTTCCCTTTGTTCCAGGTTATGTACCTGTCTATATAGAGCAATCTGATAGTATTTGGGTAAAAACTTACTTTTCATCTTGGCGATCATCCTGTTCCATTTTTTAATTGGTGGCTTATTTGACCTTCTCCTTTTTTCTTGCACACTATCCCACCATAGTGCTACATGTCCCTTCAGTTTGGTGGCTGCAAAACTGACCTTCTTATCCTCACTGATTTCTTCACATTCGAAGTATTTATCCAACTTGCTAATCCAATCCAAAAATACTTCTGTAGATAAACTTCCATCATAGTTCGAAAGCTTTGGCTTCAGTTTGCTGCTTGTTAACAAAACAGACCTCAATAATTTTATCTTTGGCCCTTCCTCATCAGATCCATCTGTCGTAGCTGCAACTTCCTCTTCACTGTCATCACCACCTTCTGGATCCCTACGCCTCCCTACTTCTACTACTGCCAATTTGGCACTTAGGATCCTAATTTCTCCGCGCAATCCTTCGTTGGATACTCTTCGAATAGCTCTACCTCGACCTCTTCTTCCTACTTCCATATTTTTTCTTCCTTAAGGAAAGAACTTGCTCTGATACCAAAATTTGGTGACAATCCCTGAGACGCCGAGGGGGTAAGCCTATGTGGCGGTTGGCCTGCGTTCAACTTTTCCCATGCTCATATTTGCTTGGGGTTTTAGGCAAGGTTTGAATGGGCAATTAATTCTCCTCCGTCTCGAGGTGGTCTTGGTTTGTGTGAGATGGCTCTATGGCGTGGTCTGTTGTGGTTGAGTTGGTTATGTTTCCTCCGGTTTTGGTTCTGCTCCCCTGCGTTCTTATTTGGTTCGTTCTGCAAGGAAAGGATGGCGCTTTGCCTTCCGCTGTCTTCTGGGTCCTTCTTCGGCTCTGGTCCTCTGTCGTTTTGTTAATTGTGTGATGGTGATTCATTGGACCTGGTGGTTGCTTCTTGCATGGTTTTTTGAGGAGGTTTTGGGCTCTATGGTCGCCTTGGGTATGCCTTGGCTTCTCTGTATTTGTTCACAAATATTTGATTTTACCAAGTTGATGACACTTTTTTTAACTGTTTCAGTGGTTGCATTGTTTTACCAGGCCGTCTGCCCGACTCTCCCGGCGATGGCTTGATGGCTTCTACTCGAGGTAATTCCTTTGCTTCGGTTTCAATTCTCTATTTCCTTTACTTTCGCTGACAGCTTTGCTCGTGGTGAGCAAACGATGGTCTTGTGGCTCTGTGGCCATGGTTTATGCTTTTTTGGGTCTTGGTATTTGCTGGCCCTCTGGCCGTTGGTTGCGCTTTGTTGTGTCTCGGCTTTCCTTGGCTTTGGTGCTGTTGGCTATGCTCTATTGGTCTCAATTTTGTGGCTTGGCTATGGAGCCTGACCTCCTCTTCAGGTATCCACTGTGGGTATTCATCCTACCCTCTCTCTGTTCTCTATCATGGGTTTATGGTTATGCTGCCTCACTAATTCTCTGTTTTTTGTGTGCAGGTACTCGGCCCTCGTCACGGTGGTTGCAAGGGTTTGGTCTTTGGGGAAAATGCTGGGATCTTTGTCCTTCTGGTCAGGCTTTATGCAAACCGAGTAGGGTCCTTCCTTTTTATGGTATGCGGTGATATATATTTTGTTGGTAGCAGTTATGCTATGCCTCTGTCTGTTCTCGGTCTTAGTTGGTCTGTCGATAGGTGGCCTCCTGTGCACCGTGTTCTCTGCTATAACTTTTGTTTATGAATTTGGGAAAAACTTTATGTATCCCGTCTCTGGCTGTTGGTAATGCTTTAGTCCCTGCTCAGTTTGGTTTGTTTTGGGTTATGTGGAACCCTCCTTGGCTTGTGTCGATTGTATGAGGACTGCTATGGATGGTTTTTGAAGGCTCTGTGTGTCGGACTTGCGTGGAGTTATAGAATGCTATCTTTTTGTGCTATCGTGGACTTTGACAATGTTTACACACACACACATATATATATATATTGTAAATTTTCATTGCTAAATCAATAGCATGCTTTTGTGAAATACCTAGATGGTTTCTTCTGCTGTGTTTGGCTCCTTCAGTTTGATGCACAATTTGATTAACAGTCATTCAATTCTGTCATTAATTTCTATGCACAATACATAATTCTTGTTATTTATGGAAAACAATAATTGGATACCTGTAAGCTTCAATTTACTTTTTAAAAAAATATTTCAGAGCTATGTTCTCTGGTCTCTTTTCTTCTGGATGGTAGCAACCCCACCTTTGTCTTTGGGTTGCCTATTTAAGTTGTTGGTAGCCTCATTCTGTTGAGGAACTACCTACAGTTACAATGTAGTCACATTCCAGTTTCTGGCAGTTTGTTTCCTGACTTATTTAAAACTGATTTCTAATCTAACTACTATTCAAATTAAAGGAAAACATTGGCTGTGATAGCCTTCTTTTAAACATAAAATAAAATTAAACTAAAAGTGACTTTAATTTTAACAGCTTGTCCAACTGTCGCCTCCCTAATTGGATGCTCCTGCATCAAGGTGAATACACAATGTACTCTAGAACTTCTTGTGGTGTTTAACATGTGGAGACCCTAAGCATGGACACTCGTTTCTTATGGAGTATAATAGGTGGAAACATGGTGTGCTTTGGATTCCTATGGGTTAGCAAGTGGAGATATTGTGGGCTCAGGAGTCTTGTAGTGTAAAGAAGGTGGAGACACCATTGGCTTTGGACTCTTGTAGTGTTGAGTTGGTAGAGACACTATGTGTTCTAGATCCATGAAGGGCTTTGCAAGTGGAACACCATGCCCTTTAGATCTGTGATATGATTAGAAGGTGGATACACCCTGTGATCTAGACTCATGGTTGTCGAGTAAAGATATTGTATACTCTAGATTCCTATGTAATAATAAAATTTAAATATATAAAAATAATTAAAAATTAATTAATTTAATATTATAATTAAGTAAATGAATAAATAATTAAAATTAAAATATATATAACATAAAACTATTAATATTAGTGATTGATAAATATTTATAATAAAAGAATAAACTAATGAAAAAACATTAACCAAATAGTTGCTAGAGTAACCTTCCACCAAAAAATGATAGAAGAATAAAAAGAGTATATTATAAATGAAATACCACATTTATGTATTTAACTTCGCAATTTCATCTCAATCTTTATCTATTGACGCCCTTGGTGGGCTTCTGAACCTTGCCAACTATGGCAGATTTTATCACACTCAGAGTTCACGGATTCTACTCACATCTTTACCTCGGCTTCTTTAAAATTTGTGATGTAAAATTTCAATGTTTTTTTCATTATTGACAATAATTATTTTTAAATAAATAATAAGGTACAGCTGGATAAACTCCACCTACTTAACAGGTAGTTGCTCCAACAACCTTGGAAAAATCTAGAAATCGTAGAATTCTGTCAGATGCTTGACATATCTGCCCAATCTTCTAGCCATTATAACGGCTCCGAATATATTAGCACATTCGCCTGTCAATACATTGAATAGGTTGTTTGTTTATTTATGCATGGATTCTCCTCGACGCGGCAAAGAGTATAAATTCGGATGGGGGGTAATGATAAAATTTGAAGGATGGCTCTTATTTTGATTTGGAAAGATATATATTCATTTAACTTTTCAAACATGGAAAGTTATAAAAGAAGTTGCATTTTTATTGTATTAAACATTTTTTTTTTTAATTCCAAAATGAAATAGTGTTTTTCAAAATCTTTAAATTTTTAATTTAAAGAGTAGTTATAGTAAAATACTATAAAATCTCAATATAACTTAGTAAATAAAGAAAAATTTAGTAAATCTGTGTTTCTTCTATTCATTTGATTATCTTCAAAAGTATTTGTACTTACATGATTGAAAATATAAATTTATTTGCCCAATGGAAATGGCTTATTAGTTTTCATTTGTTTCCATACATCATAATAACATTCAGATCTACCTCATTTAGAGCATGAGGTGCAATAAGAGATAGAAATATTAACATATATAGTGTCTCCAATGAAATCCTTGATCTATCATCATTTTGTATCCTATTTAATTTTCAGAAGCCTCTTTCACACATTGATGTGGTTGTTGGGATAATGAGAATAGTGTGCCATAATAGCATCAAATATGGAAAGCCTTCAAACCATTTAGGTTCATATCCACATAGGTTTATTCATACATATGCTTTTTAGGGTATGGTTTGGAAACAGTGGAAATTAATTCATCCATTTCACCCAAAATCTAATAGTATCCGCAATAGATGATTCCCCAATGCTACATTTCTCACATAAACATTTCGACCATCTTTTTATTTGACAGTCTATATCATTCACTTCTTTATAATAATGTTGATGAGTGAAAAACTTAGCAACATTATATACATGTAAATCTATGAATCTCCTATCTAAATATTTAATCACCTTTCAACAAAACATTTTTACAAAAGAATACAATCATCTAGTGTCCCTAATATTTTCATATTTGGAAAACTCGCAAACCTCAATGGATGTAATTGTAAAATACCTATCGTATCTACAAATTCAAGGGCTCCTCCTTGTGCTTTAACTAAAAAAGAAGACATTTGGACTGCACCTACACCAAAAATGCTTCCCAAAAATCTTTTACGAAGCATGCTAATAGAAACATCTAAAGTAGTGCCAATAGATGTAATATCAACTTGATGTTATTAGAACTTTTGATTCAACTTATTTAATTCAATGAGCACATATGTAAGTAGATGGGTGCAAAATTGCACTTGAAATATTGTTTCCAACTCGTACAATTTTTTCTCCCCTAACTCCCAATCCTTTCACAAAGAGTGCATGAGTTTAACAAGCCTTTCCATGACCTTTCTCTAGAGAGCCACCTAATTTGATGAATTTGTAAGACCTCTAACTTAGTGATTTGAAATGATTATATTATCTCTTTCAACATTCCATGTCTTTTAGTTGATTTCCCAAGCGATGAATAAAATTTGTTTCCAAATTTGTCAATATATTGCAACTATGGAAAATGAGACGAAGCCTTATTGGTCACTAATGCTTCCCTATGAGCTATGCAATGGATATCTAATAAATGAGGAACATCTTGACGAAGTTTATACAATAAATCTCCAGGAATACCCCTCATCGAAGATGCACCATCCAAACCAAAACCAACAAACTTCAACAAAGATAGATCAATTTCTACTAAAAGAGTTCTCACTACATCATACATACATTGAGCCGTTCCATACTTTATTTTAAGAAAACATATATCCAATTGGTGTTCCATAATTCAATAAGTGCTTTCATCAACTAAAATTGAGTAAAATGGGCTATGTAAAATCTGTTCTTTTAGTTTGTTCGAATACACCTCTTTAGCAGCTTGAAGAAACTTTTTTCTTGATGTTGTATTTGTGTATGCAAAATATTCATTTGTTAGAAGCACGACTGGAGTGCAATTATACCTATTCAACTCACATATTTACTTCTACATTTCTAAATATAAATCATCTATAGCAACAAAATATGTGTTTTCAATCACTGATATAATTCTCTCCTTCTTAACAACTACCATTAGTTCTACGTGTTTAGTGATTGGAATGTTACTTTGTTTGCTTTCTCCCTCCAAATGTTGTAAACATAATTTAAAGCTTCTAATTTTGCATGTGTAGAAATTTCTGAATAATATGACACTTAGTCACAGAGATTATCCTGATTATACATTACTTGCGGAATACATGCATAATACATAACCTCCTCTACGTTGATCATCAATTTAGCAGTATTAAGGAACATTCACATGCGAACATAGAAGCATCAATCACACATATCAACACAATATATCACTGGGGAAAGCATCTCGCTAAAAACCCCAAACTATTTGTATATTATATTGATTGAGAACATGTAACAATACATAGTACAATACTCCTCGCAAGTAATCAGTACTAGCTCGACCTGTTACAAACAAAACTAGCTCAGTTCTGAACAAGTCACAGGTTCAAATCTCCTCCGCTGCTTTTCCTGCCTCTATTGCACAATACCTCAAAATAATCACTCACACTGGAAATCACGTGAGTAGAGGATATAATCACTTGGTATAGGCCCATACTGCGCAATCCTCAATCCATTGATTGTGCAAATCACATGCACAACTATAGTCACAACTAACAACTGTCTTGCCCTTTCACTCACCTCTAACACTTGTCTCCAATGAACTTTCCATGCACTGAGTTAACTGATGTATTCTTCAATTGCTTTATGAGTTAATAATTAGTGAATTAACTAATAACTAATTCACACCACTCATCACTTAGTCTATTGATTAGTTAGACTAAATACAACTAGTTAAACTAAGTCAAATTGAACACAACTCCATCAAATCCTCAATCAACTCCACAGAACTTAATCACTGAAGTTCTAAATTTAGCTCAAGTAACCCATAAGAACCACGTATTTCCTTCATGCAGCTGCATGTACCACATCCGTAGCTCGAACTGAAGTGCTCCAAGAGAATAAGATAATTTTTATAGTCCAAATATTATTAAGAGCTAATAATATTCGAATGTTCTATTTTTAGCCTGGCAGTCTAAAAATAGACTTCGCCCATATGTCTAAAAATAGAGGTCCATCTATTTTTACCAACTTGACCAATCATCCACAAATAGCATCCTGCAACTCATAGACCTGTTGTGTTGTACAACAACCCCCCATTTCATAAAATTTTACCTTCAACTATAATATGAAATGGGTCCCTTTTAGATTTATGAATAAAATTGGTATCAACTCATCATTCCTCAAAAGGTCCGAAAGAAGCAATACATTATAAACCTTTTGAATGAACATAAATCAATCTTATAAAAATAAATGAATAATTCTTTATTATTGCGATAAAGCGATCGCAAGATCGCATATCGCAATAACAAAGGAGGCATAACAAAAAGACCCATTGGTTTGCCCCAATCTGACAAGCGAATCACTATCGGATATCGGGAAAGGTAAGCGATTGTAACAGAAGACCCTCTCTCTTTGCTCCGATGCGATATCGCTATCGGCGATCGGGGAATATAGCATACACACAACAAAAGGCACCCTTCTAAAACTCCCGATGCGAGTTAGCTTTATCGCTATTGGCGATCGGGGATTTTGCAATGACACAAATGTAACTACTCGAGCATTCTTCCGATTTCCGATTGCAATAAAGCTAAGCGCAAATTTCAAAAAATATTGAAAAGGCTTGAGTATATTATATTATTAAAAGCCTTTCTATTCCCGATAGCGATTCACTTGTGATTAACCGCAAAAAAATCAAAGCCACGCTTAAATGAATTATTCGGCGAATAAACGACATGATGAGCATTTAAATGATTGACAGGATTAAATGGCCAATTAATGGAGCAGTTATGCCAAAATCTCTTTAGAGATTGTATCCGCGGCAATATTATTTTAATCCTTCATTATTCATTGATTGATATAACTCTTTCATACTTGGTTCGCTCCACCTATTCTTTACATTACGTTCATTTTATCTCCTAGGCAGAGCTCCTCCGAAGCAGCAAATTTAGGCCAAAAGGGGAAGAAATCCAAAAGATTTGGAGCAGCTTCAGCTCCCGCAGTGACAGGACAATCTACTGTCGATCCGGGACCAAGTAAAAAAGGACTGATCTCAGACACTACCTATCTTGGTCTCGGCAATACTAGCTGGCAAAGCATCTATAATCTAGTTGAAGTCAAAGAGCCTGAAGTGGTATCAGTACAAGCTACAGCAGGTTCAAACCGAAAGTCCGAGGCTACCCTAAAGGATTTAGCCGATTCCTACTTACACCAAATAGCGGCTCGAGAGAAAATTCTTCCATACACAGATGTAGTAAGGTGGGCAGTTGACGAAATCCCGGTTACAAACAGAAAATTTTGCACAATCGACGGGAGAGTCTTCGGTTCGTTTCAACCTAATGATTTGAGACAAATGTACCATTTGCCTGAACCACAGAAGAAGTATAACAAAGCATTTCTAGAGAAGTTCAGAGATGAAAATGAAACTGAATCAGCACCTATACAGGAATGGAGACAGAACCCCGCAAGACACAAGCATGAGTCCTCGGGTAGGTACTCTGTCGATTCATTATGTTCTCCTTATTGTTACGCTGGGGCGATGATGTGTAGGATTTGGGGATTGCATGATTCCTCAAAATTCTCAATAAAGATGGTTCATTTAATGGAAGCAGTAGTCAATAGCGAAATAATGGATTAGGGAAATATATTATCTGATAAGTTAGCAACTGCTATTCTTGAGTTCAGAAATAAAACTCGCATTACCGATAGGTCTATTCCTCCATTTTATTATAGTGCCTACATCTTAGATACTCTTTGTTTTAACTCCGAATTTCCTATGCTTGGGTGGAGATGGACTCCACAAGACCCCATGCCGATTCATATCTATCATCAGAAGTTGTGGAAAGCCCATTATAAAGACCACCTGTATCAAGTTTGTAATGGATTTATGTTGCCCATGTACTATGCAATTTTTGACAAGCTTGCTCGAAAGATTTCCTCACAAGCAGAGATTGACTTAACCACCCTAGGAAACTGGTTCGGAGAGGATAAATTTACATATATAAGAGTTTTTGGCAACCTTGCCAGGCCTCATGTTCTTCCCTTGTACATACCCGACAAACTATTGGCTAGAGAAATAGCATATCAGATTACCTCCATAGGAGCGACCAAGACTCTGAGGAATTCAAAGAAGCAAGTTTGGCCTCCTTTTCCTCTAAGGTGTGGTGTTTACACTCTGCATGACTATAAGCATGCAGAGAAAGAAGCAGGAAAGATAAATATACTGAATCTCGCCACCCTTCCTAATAGGCGATTTGACCCAAGAAAAATTGTCTATAATGTACTTGAACAGGCAAAACTCACTAAGTTTGAACATAAAAATGACGAGTTTGATGACCTATTTTATTCGGCGAAGTCATTATTTCAGGTTCAAACACTAGCTAAAATGAGATATCACGATGAAGGGTTAGTGGAATTCAACAAACTCAGAGAGCAGAGGTTGCAAACTCTGCCTCTAGATTTACTAGCTATTGCCCCAATGACACAATCAAGCGGGCTTGAACAGCGACTCACCGACGAACCTCCTGCTACATCAAAATTCTTGAGGAAGTCTAGAGAAAAGAGCAGGAGGAAGTCCAAAAAAAAGAGCAGGAGGAAATCCAGAGAAGAGAGAAAAAAAAAGTACATAGAAAAGAACAGAAGGAAGCGCGAAGGAAAGAGCAAGAGAAAATACATGAGGAGGAACAGGAAAAAGAGCAGGAAAAGAGCAGCAAGGATGTGAATGTCGATACCCAGATTAACTCGAAATTGCTCCAAGAATGGCAGCAATTCGACTCCATCATAAGCAATATGGAAATCTCAAAAGATGTCGATACACCCAAAGCGATAGATACACAGGATACAACGTCAAAAAAGGTTCCAAGTGAAGGAACCAACGGCCTACCCCCTAGTATAGACTTAGAAATAATTCCAAAAGATCCTTTGGATCAAATCATTTTGTAGGTGGAGGATATACCTCCATTGGATGTCTTTTACAAATCAAAACACATTACCGTAGTAAAGCGAAAACGGAAAAGGAGAAGGATTGATCAACCTTCCGTGTTCCCCGAACAAACAGAGACAACCAACGTAGTTTGGAAAGAGGAGTTCGATCCTTCCGATGACCTAACAAAGCTGTCCCAGTATGTCGGAGCCTATTCGGCGGCCACCATGGACAAGGCATCGGAAGTGAGTAATTTGCTAAAAGAAAAAGACCAAGCAATTATTTTGTTACAAGCACAGCTATCGAAGGCACAATAGAAAGTTGAACAATTAGAACAACAATTGTCAACACAGCAACAATTAAATAATCAACCGAATAAGCAGCTACTTGAAGAAAAATATAGGGTAGATTCAAGCGTGATTCAAAGGCAGAAAGAATTATCAGAAGCGTTGGAAAAATTGAAGAAGATGAATGAACTAATGGTGAAAACAAAAGATGAGAAAATTTCTCAACTATCACTGCAAATAGAGAAGTTCAAGAGTCTTCTGCAACCTGTCGATTTCAGAACAGAAGCGTCACAAATTAATAAGGCACTGGTAACACAAATAAGACTATTGTGTCATAAAATTTCTCAAGTTGAGCCCCTTTGTGACATAACAACATCAATAATCGATAAATCAATCGATGCTAGACAGGACTTAGAGCAGGCTGATGAGACCTTAACAGATTTTCTTACTTGGCAAGACACTAGTGAGGGACAGGCAGCAAATTTGCCTAAAATCCTAGAATCACATAAAGAAATCCTATTCTTGGAATGACAGTCCCAGTTGATCAACGCAGAGAGAGAAGTTTCTAGATGCAAATTATCCACAAGTAATTTGATTGAATTAATTAACAATACTCTGTATTTATCTAATATGATTTCGCAATGTACACCAGGTAAATTGCTATCGGCTAAAACATTGGAGCAATCATGTTATCAAGAGCTGGAAAATAATGGAAGGTTAATTACAGGTATTCAAAGTTTAACTTGGGACACCTATTGGTTGTTCCTAGTAAAACCATACAGCCAGAGGGTCGCCCTCAAGTGTCTAACAGATGCAATCGGGTGTATCATTCCCGATATACACGATGCCACATACTCGGCTCAACTCCATTCTCGTCTCAACCGCCCTCAAGAAGTGGAACCGATGCTAGCGATATGCCAACTCAGATCAAAGGGAAAACAGCCATACTGATGAATCATGTTGCCGACTACCAAATTGTTGTGGAGAAGATATTCAAGATCTAGTTGTACCAATTAAATAGAATTTTATTTTTGTAGTTAGTTAGTTTAATTAAGTATTTATAGACCCTTTCATGCATTTAGAAAGGGTCCTCAGTTTTTGTATAATACTCAAACCTGAAGTTGGACTACTGTACTTCAGGTATATTTTTTATAAAGACTGGGCCAATTATTCCAATTTTTGACAACGAAGCTTTTATGTGGATGTGCACTACTGCTTTTATATGAAAGTATCTCTGAGTTGAAAGAAGGAATTCAAATTGCGATTGATATTGGGAATGATTTGCAACACATATGGTACTACTATCTATGTTCTGAATTCATTCTTTTTATGTGAATTGTTATTTGATTACTCTTGCTAGTATTGAATATATGCATGTGTTTCAACAACATTCTTTATATTTTCCACTATTGGATGTTTACAGGGTGATTTTCTTTTAGTCATACATGTATCAGTAATATATAAAAGACAAGTGTAACAATGTTTTATTGATTACTTTGTTCAACTATTTGAACAAAGCAATTATTATATGAATGAATGTCTATGTTTATCAAATAGAGTCATCTATATGCTTATTTATGAACAAAGATTATCAAACGTTGCACTTAAGAATAGAAATTTCCTGGGATAGAATAGTTATTTGTATTTTCACTTTTTAGATTAAGTCATCCATCCATTATCACTTATTAAGAAAACCAGTCACTCATCCATCCCCTTTTTATTCATCATTGGGAAACTGGTCCCATTATCTCCAGTCGGAGCCACCATACCAAACGGAAAAGGAGCTGCATTAAGGTCCGGACTGGGTAGTTTTCCCCGATGTTGTTGCAACAATTTTTCGAGGCATCAACAAGACCATGATCCATATGTCTAAAAATAGACTTTGCGCCAAAAATAGCCTGCGGGACCACTTAGTGAAGGCGACTTTGTTTCACTAAGCTCCATCATCTTGTTGCATTCTCAACACTCCCTCTCAACAAGATATGGATTATCAGCAACCCCTATCCTGTCTCGGTGGTACTCGAATTTTCTCCTGGTGAGCGCCTTCGTCAAGATATCAACATCCTGATCCTCCGTTGGAATATATGAAAGTAACATGATTCTCCACTACACACAATCTCTGATATGATGGTACCTGGCGTCGATACTGTCCATTGAGCTCCCTGCCCAATCTGTATCTATGAGGCCACATAGCTTCACCTCGTCCTCCTATCTGTACCACAATCCATATCCCGATGTGCCTCTGAGATAACTCAATACATGCTTGCCTTCATGCATGTTGAACTTCTCCAGTATCTCTCGAGCATACTTACCCTGAGAAACAAATAGTCCATCACTGCGCTGCCTCACTTTGAAGATCCATCTCGAACCCACCACTTGCTCCAACAACACTTGGAACAAAAACACTCCCAACTGACCACTCTGTTGGGCTAGGACATACTCTGATGCTGAAGCTCTACCTGCTGCTGACAAGTTCTCCCTCTCTGACATCTGCACTACTGCAACATCTCCATGCATCTCGCACCATTGCACACCTCTCTGTGCCACCTAGCACTGTGCAAAACACTTGTGCCTCT
>APFE031587216.1:40319-52137 GCA_000404065.3 Pinus taeda | reverse complement strand
GTGTGGTGTGTGTCTGTGTTGTAAAGGTAAAACAACTTAAAAAAAAATGTAAAATTTTATTTTTTAAGATAAATTATATATGGATTTTTAAAAATATTAATAGTAAAAAAAATTAATATCCTTCCTAAGTAAAATATTTCAATATATGATGCTAAGAAATATTAACATATATTTATTAACATATTAATACTAAAAATATATGTTAATACAAACAATGTTGTTTATATATATATGGTTAAAGAATTTAAAGCAGTCGTAGTATTGTAGATTTAATTATTTTTCATGTGTACATATAACATTGGTATAGACTTATCTTCCTTACATACCTAAGAAGTAAAAATAGGAATCTAATATCTCAAGGAGAAAACCTTTCTTCAACCTTTTCACTAGAATATAGGCCTGTACATCAAGATATTTGACCCTTCTCTGTGTTTTCCATAACCATGACTAAGATGGATCTATATTGGTCGAAGCTCAATAATGGCTTCAAGGAGATGTTAAACCCATACAATGCAATCTCCCTTGAATTGTCTGGAAAGAAATAAATGGATATTAACATAATGGTCTTTCATTAGTCCTTATGTTGATCTATAAATACTCATTCTCCAAAATATCATCATTTCCTTGCATTCCTAATATTATGAATCTCAATTATCATGGACAATTGCATTCAAAATATCATGAATCTCAATTATCATGGACGTATTGGTTGGAGACAATGTTGGAGGATTTTTTTGGGATAAGTATTTATCAACTACATTGATTTTTCTTTAATATCGATAAACATCTACCAGTGGATAACCAAGGAAATATACATAGAATTAGTCTATAGGGCACAATACTTGCGTGCGATATGTCTAAATAAGTTGTGTGTGTTGGTTCACATTGGAAATTGTTGATTGTTAAATAAAAGGTAGTTGAGAAGAAGTAAACTATGGAGAAATCGACAAGAGGATCGAGCTTAGAAAAATACATTTGACAAAGCTAGTACATGTTGTACAAAAATCATTGGCTACTGACTGATCGACTGGTGAAGTTGACCATAGATCCCTTTGACAAATGCGTAATGTGATATCGATATATCAACAAAATTTTCTCTCCCAAACAAAAAGTATTATGAATTTCTTGAAAGCGTGCTTCATGCAATATGAAGAAACTTTGACACCAACTTTGCTTGAGTTTTAATATCAAATCTTGTAATCAAAATATGATTAGTCAAATCCAAGTCTTGATTGATGATTTTACCTACCGTACTCATCGACTTAATCGACTACCAACTATGCCAATTGAAGGAAGTTTCCAAGTTTAGCCTTTAAAAATCTAAATTCAACTCACCATTAGTTAAATCCAAGTCTTGACTAAGGATTTAACCTAGTATATTGATTGACTTAGTCGACTACCAACTATGCCAATTGAAGGAATTTTCCATGTTAATCGTTGACCAATCTAACTTCGACTAATGTGGGGAGCTGACTTCAACTTTTTGGTGGATTTAAAATTACAAAGATAGTTGCGCATGCTAGTATTTGAGCTCGTTAAACTATAAAAGTAAGAAAGAAATGCACATAAATTGGAAACTAAATCACACAAGAAAACAAAAGGAATTTACATGCTCAAAACCTAACAGTGTGTCAAGGAAACCTCCACAGGGCAATGGATTGGAATTATTATTGCTCAGGGTCCAAAATTACTCTCCATCCTCCTAAGAAATCATCAATTTAATATGAAAAAAATCATTACATAACTCCTTATGGTTATGCAACTGTCTCAATCGTAAATCTAGATTTATTAAGATAATTACTTTTAATAATAATTGTTGTCATTCCTAACAATCTCGATCTTGACAACAATTTTCTTAATCCCTTTCCCATGCCCATTCATCATCTTTTCTGTAAGCCAAGAGAAAGCAATCACCATCACAACTTCTCCACTGATACTGGCTTCGTGTTCATATCTACACAATTCTCCTATGTGTGGAGCTCCTTGAGGTATACTTTACCACCATTAATCACATGTCTTACAAAATGGCATCTTACATAGATGTGATTAGTCTTGTTGTGATATGTTGGATTTTTATCAAAATGAATAGCAATCAGACTGTTAGAAAATACATTCAGTTTCTCCCTTGTCCTTCCAAGCTCATCAAGTAGACCTTTTAACCAGATTGCCTCTTTACAAGCGTATGAAGCATCTATATACTATGCTTCAGTAGTGGACAAAATAATTGTTTATTGAAGCTTTGACATCCAACTAATTGCTCCACCTACAAGAGTAAAGACATATCCTATAGTAGATCTCGTTTTTTCCAAGTCACCTACATCATCAACATCCACATATTTCCACACTAAATCTCCACTATCATTAAAGATGATACAATAGTCACTTATTCCTCTCAAATACCGAAGCGTCCATTTCACTGCTTGCCAATGTGCTTCTCTTCGATTTTCCATGAACCTGCTAACTTCTCCAATTCCATGTGAAATATGAGGTCTTGTAGATACCATTGCATACATCGAATTACCTACCGCATTTTCATATGGTACATGAGACATAGACTTATTTTCTTCATCAGTTCCAGCACTCAAACTCAAACAAATCTTAACGTGAGAAGCTAAAGGAACAATGGTAGGTTTCACATTGTCCATACCAAACTTTGCAAGTATTTTCTCTACATACTTCTGCTGTGATAACCTGAACTTTCCATTTTTCCTGTCTCTGTGTATCTCCATGCCCAAAATATGTTTCGCAGCTCCAAGATCCTCCATACCAAATGTCCTAGAAAGTTGAGCCTTTAACCTATTGATCTCTTCCATTGATTTTTCTTGCAATAATCATATCATCAACATTCAAAACAAAGATAATGAATATGCCACTTAAAATTTTTGAAGTATACGAAATGATCATACTCACATCTAGTGAAGTTATGGCTCACCATGAAGGAGAAGATTCTTGTAGCACTTCCTTAGAGTCTGCCTCAGGCCATACCATGATTTCTTAAGCTTACAAACTAATTTTTTTTGCAACCTTATACAAAACCTTCTAGTTGTTCCATATAAATCTCTTCATCGAAATCTCCAGGAAGAAAATATGTTTAAACATCTAACTGTTTTAACATAAGATCAAGTAATGTAGCTAGTGCTACATACTATGAATAGAAACATGTTTTATGACTGGTGAAAAAATCTCATGAAAGTCAATACCCTATACTTGAGAATACCCTTTTGCTACCAACCTTGCCTTATATCTTTCAATATTTACATCAACATTTCACTTCAATTTGAAGACCCATTTGGATCTGATAACACTTCTCTCTATAGGAAGTTCTACAAGATCTCAAGTTTTGCTCTTGGCTAAGGAATCCATTTCCCCATCCATGGACTTCTTCCATTTTTTACTATTCCCATCATCCATTTCTTCCTGATAACAAGAACATTCCACATCTTTAGTAATCAATGCAATAGAGTAAACAAAATATCCATACCTTTTGGGTACTGTTCTTTCTCTTGTAGACCTCCTTAAAGTGACTGGTTGCTGAATTGGTTCTTGAACTTCTACAATTTCCTTTACATATTCTCCACCTTTTACTTCAAAATTCGCTTCTTCTTTTTGACTTTCAGAAAAAATTTGAGTCTCCAACTGAACTTGTTGATTCAGTGATACATGTTCATGTTGAATTTTTTTAACATCTGATTTTAGAAGAGAATATTCATCTCCAATAATGACTATCTTATGAGAAGAAGGATCCAACAACCTGTATCCTTCCACAACGTCGTCATATCCAACAAAGACATAACATTTTTCTTTTGGGACTAACTTAGAACAATGGTTTTTTGAAATAGGAGCATAGACATTACAACAAAAAGGCCTTAAATATGAATAATCACAAGAATAAGCCGACCAAACTTCTTTAGGACTTTTACAATTAGTAGCAACTAAAGGTGATCTATTTACCAAATAACCAATAGTGGACACTACTTCTGCCCACAAATCCTTCTGTAGGTTAGCATTATTGATCATGTTTTTGACTCTCTCCATAGGAGTCCAATTAATACATTCAACAACACCATTTTTTTGAGGAGTATAGAAAATAGTTTTATGTCTAACAATCCCTTCATCCTTGCAATATTGTTCAAATTATAAGGAAGTAAATTTACTACCATTGTAAGTTCTTAAATATTTAATCATTTTGCATGTTTTGTTTTCCACGATTACTCTAAATTGTCTAAAACCATGAAATAAATTAGGCTTTATTTTTAACATATAAACCCATACTTTCCTACAGTAATCACCAATAAATGTAATGGAGTAATATGTATGTCCATAAGATACTATAGGAGATGGTCCCCAAAGATGAAAATGAATAAAGTCCAAAATTGCTTTACTATTATGACTACCAACGTTAATTATTTATCTATATTTTTCTCCGTATACATAATGTTTGTAAAAATCCAAACTAAATGATTTTAAATTAGGAAGTAATTTGCGATTCATCAGTACTTGAAGGTCTTTCTCGCTCATGTGACCTAGCCACTGATGTCGTAGGTGAGAATCTTCTTCTTCCTTCTCAGATAAATTCATTGCCTCACTGACATGAGTACTTCGTTTAAGTTTGTAAATGTTTCTGATATTCTTTGCCTTCATAATAATGAGAGCACCCTTTGAATCTTTCAACACTCCAACTTGACCTTTAAACATGTAACCTTCCAAGTCTAATACTCCCAATTTTTTTTTTTTTTTACAACTCAAGTACATGTCTAACTTCAGCCAATATTCTAGTTATATAATCATAAATTTCAATTCTGACATTTATGATGCCAACAATTTGACAACATCAATTACTACCCATAAACACAGAACTACCATTCATAGATTGATATGAAGTGAACTAATTTATGTGCGGACTCATGTGATGAGAAGCACTAGAATCTAACAACCAATCTTCATAATGATCAGAAATCTTGCAAATAGGTAAAGATTCATCTATCCTACTTGATTCAACACATAAAAATTCATCAATCATACCAGATTCAACTTGATTTTCTTCCTTCTTTTGGTTTTCAATAGACTCCTTTCTTGTCCAACGACCTTCTTGCGTTTCCTTGTTTTGTTGAAGTACCCACATTGGACTTGCACTTCTTACCCCTTGACTTTGATCTGGAAGAACTTCTTGGGTTTTCTCTAACTTCCCCCGTACTTCTTCATATAATTGAGCTCTAAGAACATAATCAAATTCTAAGAACTCATTTGTGCTCAAACTGATAGAAGTCACAAACTGATCCCAAGACTCACAAGAAGAACATAGCAAGGTAATATATTTATCTTCTTCTTCAAATTTAACATCCATATCTGATAACTGCAAAAAACATGTATTAAATAATTTAAGTATTCTTCAATTTTACTACCCTCCTTCATTCAAAGGCTATACAACTTCCTCTTCAAATAAATTCTTTTGGTTAAATACTTGGTCATATACAATGTTTCCAATTTTCCCCACAAACATGTTCCTTAGGATTCTTCAACAATGTTGAAGAGAAATTTATCTACAAGGCACAACTTGATGGTATTGAGATATCGAGCATCCAAGTCCTCCCATTCCAAATATGTAATGTCATCAAGCTTTTATCTAACCCCATCTAATGCTTTGTGCAACCATTGTTGCAGTAGCAAATCTTTCACCTTCAGTTTCCACAATGTAAAATTGTTTTTACCAATGAAATTATCCACCTCAAACTTAACATTAGTCATTTTAGCCATTTTCTTCCTACATAGGATCTTTCAAGATTCATTTTATTAATGATTGGGTCCTTTCACGAAAATCTTCTTTTACTCAGGGTTTTTTCTCAGTTTCTAGCCACCTTGTTTCAAAATAAAAGTTTCAACTTTCTTCTTTGAAATTTTCAACTAGTGTTTCTCTCTATTAAATTTTCAACCTCTTTTTCGTTTGGGTTTTTCCACCAAGGTTTTTAATTCTCTTCTTCACTGAAAAAGTGAACAAAAACTTTCCACCAAAAAAAATATTCTTCTTCCACAAAAAGGCAATTTCTAGAAACCCTGTTTTCTTTTAAAGAAACCCAACAACGAATCCTTAAAGAAAAAATATCATCAATGATATCAAATTAACAATGAAAAAATCTGCCAAGTAAAAAAAAAATACATACTCTATTTGCTCAGTTCCAAGACTCCTTTTTCATTACGTCGAATTTCTCACTGTCTAATGAAAAGGGAAAATTGTTGCAGCTCCTCCTTTTGTTTTGCAACTTTCTATGGTGTAGCTTCATAGCTCTAGTGGTTGCTCCATTTATTTTGTGGATTTCTTTGGTGTAGCTTCACAAATGTTGTGGTGGTGATATTTTATGGGTGATTCCCAAACAGGTATACTATGGACTTCTCCTTCCTTTCATTCGACACTCCAATTAAAAAACAAAATTGAACAACGACTACTTCTTCAATCAGTAGGCTTTCTTGACTCCTTTTTTCATGACTTGGTGGGTCTGGCTTGGCCTTTCAAACAGTTTTGAAAAAATAATTTTCCATCTACACTTCTATGCAGGCGGTGGCTCCAAATAGAATCACATTCCCTCTACTTTGATCAGTTACTATTTTGAGTGTTCTAGACAAAGCCCCAACCCTTTCAAAAAATGCTTCCTCTAGCTCAGTCTCTCTGTGGTAGTAGAATTCTTTATCTCTTGCTTCAGGCTTCAAATTTTGCCTTACAACTACCTCATGACTCTCACAAACTTAGAGCTCAGATACCACTTGTTGGTATTTGATCCCATTAAATTATTAAAATAATAAAGAAATGAACAGAAATTGGAAACTAAATCACACAAGAAAACACAAATAATTTACGTGGTAATATTGTGACAATGTGTCAACGAAACCTCCATGGGGTAAGGGATTGGCATTCTTATTGCTCAAGGTCTAAAATGCTCTCCAACCATCCTAGTAAAGGAAAATCTTTGACTCGGAAAAGGAAAATTAGGACCATTGCTACCAATAGATGGGATGGTTCCCATGTTAAGGAACATAACTAGCAAGAGTGAATGGGCTTTGCTACATAAGGAGAGCATGTAAACCATAATTCGAGGATGGAAAGGAGCAATATTTTCTTCCCAAAATCCACCCGTTACCAAAGAATTTAGAAAAGTTAATTGAACCAACCACTAGTTCATATATAAGATGAAACCAAATGAATCCCATACCATAAAAGCACGAAGAAAACTACTAACTAGAAGATTACTAACCAGAAGATGTAGAATTAACCTTCTTTTGTGTGGGTCAAACCTAAATTGCTTCATTTAAGAACATGTTGGGGTTGTAATGCTTTCTAACTATGTACATATTCAACACCAAAACATGTTATAAAATCCTTGTAACCAATGTTCTATGATTGAAAAACCAACCATTGATGCACCTTCATTCATTCCTATCTAAATTTCCATTCCAACAATAAAATATTTAGTACTAGCTTAGTACTAATCACACTACACTAAAAGGATTTTGGGATGCCATTCATGATGATCTGTCAAGCACTTGGAAAAGTTCATCTCTCCTATGTTTATGACCAAAACAATGAAAAAAATAGTTTATAATTTGAAAAAAAAAAAGATAACATTTTATAGTATTCATCTTTACATTAAAAATATATATTTCAATTTAAAAAAAAAGTCCTCTATTCCAATGATATATAAAAAGTAACAACTTAATTTAATATTATTTTCAAAAATAAAATAATAACAATGCTTAATTTTTTAAATTTTTTTTCTTATTTTATTTATATTATTTTTTTTAATTGTTTTAAATATATTTTTTAATATAGAAATAAATTCAATCATTAAAACCCTCAAGATATTGAGTTTATAGAGATTTAATAATTCAAATATACATTCCAACAAATTTTATTTAAATTTTAAATAAAATTAATTAGAAAATAGACTGAAAAAATATATATATACATAAATTGTTAAAACTACACCAAATATAATTATAATAGTTTTTATTTCACTTAGAATGAAATACAACTATTCAAAATTCGAAAGACTAGTCTATTAGTAAATTATTCCAAATAGTGTGCTTCATTTTGAATAAAGATAATGAATAACTATATTAAAATATGAGCCAATAATAATAGTCTCACTCCTGATCTGACCATTTACATTAAAAAATAGCAGCCAATGATAAGGACTGCACTATTCATTTGACAATTTACATTAAAAAGTAACGAGCAATAATAATGATCCATTATTGATTTCACAAGTTAGAATAAGTTTACTTAAAAAAACATATATTTTTAAAACCTTCTCTTACTATTTTATAAAAAAAAATTATGTTTAAAACCTTATCTTCCCATTTTATAAAAGAAAAAAAATATCGATAAACCGGAAGCAGGAAAGTTATATAAACAGTATTATCCAAATAACGGGTTAAATCAATCAATCACAGATGTTCAAATGATAATGGGTGTCCTCCAATGGTCCACACTGCAAATTAATGGATGGCAATTCCTATGTTGCGGACAACATGCATATCAATATTTACTTTAGTGTTTACTTTTACTTTATTGGGGGCAACGAACATCGAACATTGAGTGACATCTGTATTACACGCTTTAGATCACTATTTACCCTTCTCATCAAGTTAATTATTACGAGGCTATTGGACATAGGCATTATACCCGTGATCCTAGTATTGGACATCCCATTACACACCGAATCTTATTATTGGACATCGGCATCACACACCTAATCTTAATATTTAATCTCTAATCAACTGTACGATAATTCGAGGTTTTCTATTAATAGTCATTACTCGCAGTGCCCACTTAAATCCCATTCTTCCCCGATTAGCTATACCTAAGAACTCGCACTATGGTGGCCTCCAAGGTAAAGCTGATGTTCCTGATTGTCCTCCCACTGCAACTCTCTGCAACATTGTCTGAAGAGAATAAGCTTGAAATTGATGGAGTTTCCATGACCCTCCACATGAAGATGAGGGTGAAGAGCGGGTCTACAAAGAAGATCACTGTGAAGGAGCCTCTCTACTATCCCAGCGACTCCATAGGGTATTACATCAAATTGTCGGTGGGTACTCCTCCACAGGATCTATTGCTCAACATGGACACGGGAAGTGATGTGGTGTGGGCACCCTGCACCACAAATTATACATGCAACGATTGCAGTGGATACATCACAGTTTTTTATCCAAGAAGGTCATCCTCTCATGCGCCTATAAAGTGCGCAGATCCGAAGTGCAAAGACCTGTGCGAGACTTGGGGCTGCGTCGAAAGCTTCAAGAAGTGCTCGCGGATTTGTCCACATTTTAGCCTTACCTATGGCAAGGGAAATGCGACGGGGCGTCTACTCAGTGACACCTTGACTTTGCCACTGGAAGATGGAAGAAGGCGAAAAATAAAGCACTTCGCAATAGGATGTTCAGGGATTTCGAACCAGGTTGCTGGTATTGCAGGATTTGGCAGAGGAGGACTGTCTATGCCTTCCCAGCTTGGTCCTCTTTTTGGTGATAAATTTGGGTATTGCCTTGACTATGTGAACAACAACAGCAAGATAGTGGTGGGTAACAAGGCGGTTCCCAGGGATATGCCTTTGACTTACACTCCCCTTCTCTTCAACCCAGTAAACCCTTCGGCTTCCTCTCATTATTACCCTTGGCCTCGAAGCGGTGAGCATTGGTGGAAAGCGCTGGACGCTGCCCTCCAATTTATTGTCATTTGACAGCCAAGGCAATGGTGGAACCGTAATAGATTCAGGCGCTTCATACACTTTCTTTCCTGATTTAATTTATAACCGGATTGCAGGTGAGTTTGCTTCTCAAATTGGATATAGAAGAGCTCCTGGAGTTGAAGACTTGTGTTACAATGTGTCTGGTTTAGAGAATTTTCAGTGGCCTACATTTGCATTTCATTTCAAGGGTGGCTCAGACATGGTAGTTCCTAGTGAGAATAGTTTCTCTTCTGCAACTTCTGGTAGTGCTGATACGTTCTGCTTGGCGATGAATGGTGGCACTTTTGTTCATGGCCCTGCCGTTCTCATAGGAAACATTCAGCAGAACAACTTCTATATATTGTATGACAGAGAAAAGAATCGTTTGGGCTTCACGCAGCGGGCCTGCAATACATTGGGCTGAGTCATTGATGTAGTGCCCTACATGTTCCATAGTGTATGATCTCCCTTTGAACCATATCATTTTCATGCCCTATTGAGCTGTTGGGCTAAGCATCCCGTATGCACTTTACAAACTAAATAAATCCCGGCATTCTGTAGGCATCTTACAAACTAAATAAATATTGCTCGGGGATATTTCTGGACATCATGTCAAGAATTTATGTCTTTTATATATATATAAAATAGTTAGTTTGATTCTATGCGAGCGTTAGTTTTCGGTGTTAGACAGAAAATCGATTTGCCCACTTATGCAATTCATTTATCAGGATTGTGTGGGAGACAGCTTGAATGCTCTCGAGAATTTTTAGTATGCAAACACCTCTCACCAAATTTGAAAAAATCACATATAGATTACACATATGCTTGATTGAGATCAAAGAATTGTGTTAGATATTTGAATTGTCTTTACAGCGTTATATTGTCTCAGAGGCTGTGTGCTTACACTGTTTCAATAATTAGGATTATACTATCCTAAAATGTGGCCAGTCTAAGTTTTTCACAATTTTAATAAAATATTTACTTATTGATTTAACTGTTTTTCCATTTGACATATGTGTTATCTTTTATCTAAATAAACTCAGCGTTCTCAAAGGCCGTTGGCTTACACTGTTTCAATAATTAAGATTATACTATGTAAAAATGGTGTTGAGGATAGATTAACTTTTTCACAATTTTAACAAAATATTTATCTATTGATTAAATAGATAAAATTTGATGATGTAAATTATCTTCATTTATCAGATATGATATTATATACATACAAGAAGTGGTGTTTGAAAATATTACATATATACAAGAAGTGATGTTTCAAGATAAGGAAACTATCTTGGACACACAATAAGTTGGTTGAGAGAATATCTCAACCGCACACCAAACTAGGGACATATAGATATAACCACTCCTATAGAATAGGAAGAGGCTCCTTTACATAGAAAGTCACAACTCAGACAAGTAGGAATTATATTTTCCAACTCTCCACCTTAGTGATTACTTGTCCAGCTATCAATATGCAAGATCTACATCTGGTCGAGTCTCGTAATTACACTTTGTACCTTGTTCATCCAATTGTTGATGTCCATATAAAGGAACAATCATCTACCCTAATCTATGGGTTTCCAACCGCTACAAACGCCATTCTATTGGAAAGTCCTTCACATACATGGTTCATACAACCTCACTATGAACTCCCTAAATACAAAATTTCAACTTATGGAGTCTAAAACCAATATGCCCCACCCAATTGTATCCATTCCACATGACATACTCTTCCATGGTGTTAAGACTCTCTAAGAAAGGGAACACATAACAACGGGTATGCATGCCTGTTTGCGTCTTACATAGGTACATAAAACATTTCAAGGACCACAACTAACCATTACAAGACAATATATGACATGTAGATTTTCTCTAATTACAATATGTGACTCATAATACACCATGATCATGAGTCTATTCCACAAACTCACACAAATTTTAACCTTGTTTTCCATCATCCTTTAATCTTTGTTGTAGCTCTTTTGATGCCATCTTCAGTGTCATGGCTTCATGATATCCTACAAATTTGTGTATTATTGGAATGACCAGTTCTAACACACACTCAAAATTGTGAAAATAGTTGGTCAGACCAATGTCACTTC
>APFE031587208.1:0-69800 GCA_000404065.3 Pinus taeda | reverse complement strand
TAACTGAGTTAAGTCTAGTTAGATTAGTTCCAAACAGTTTGTGGAACTAATTGTGAGTTCAGTCAGTTAATGCATGCATGCATGAAACTAGTGTACTCTAGATAACTGAATATTCTCTCCTAAATAACACATGCATGCCAGTTCAAACAAAGACCCAGTTGAGATTAAAGGCAGGGACCGTGTACTATCAGTTTCAAGAAATTTCCTATAAGAAAATCTCTTGCATGCAGAAGGAATTCATTGATTGAGATTTGCACAGTTTTACAGTGTGTTGGAGCATTGTGTGAGATTATTGTCACACAAGGTTACAACTGGAGCACCCAGGGAAAACAGCGCAAGGAAATAGGAGGCTTGGAGAGCAGAGAGAAAGGCATATGAGTTGTCTAGTCCGTATATGAGCACTAAGAGGAATTGTACTGAGAGTTGGATAGCTGTGAGAGCTAAAGCTTTGTGTAATCCTGAGATATTTCCTCTTGTATGACAATACATATATCAGGGTTTTTAGCTGAGGCTTTCCCCAGAGTATTCTTCTTTGTTTCATGTGTGATTGATTCTTCTTCTCTATTATATGTGTTCTATTTGATCTTTCTCAAATCGATTAAGCTTCCACAAGTTTGATTGTAGAAGTAGATTACGTATTTTTCTTTATTACATTGCATAATTAGATTAATCTACAGTGAGAATTTCTACAAAAAATGATTCGTTATGGTACAAAGATTGCTTATACCTTTGTAAGAATTCCCAACTCAAACAAAAGATTCTTTTGGAATTGCACACCTCTCCCTTAGGAGGGCATTCAGGATTTTTAAAAACTTACCACAGGGTTAAGAAGGAATTTTTTTGGGATGGCCTTAAATATGATATTCAAAAGTTTGTGGCAGAATGTTTGGTTTTCCAACAAAATAAAATTGAGAAAATTAAGGCCGCAGGTCTATTACAACCTTTATCCATTCCAAGTCAACGTTGTGAGGAGCTTTCAATGGATTTTATCACAAGTCTGAAGGAAAGAGTGTCATCATGGTGGTAGTTGATATATTTACCAAGTATGCACACTTTTGTGCATTATCTCATCCATTTAAAGGTAGTACAGTTGCTACTGCATTTATGGAAACAATTCAAAAGCTAAATGGAAACCCAAAGATTATTGTAAGTGTCAGGGATCCTATTTTCACTGGAAATTTTTTGACATAATTATTTTCTTGTCTGGGTACTCAGTTAGCTCATAGCTCATTTTATCATCCTCAATTTGATGGGAAAACTGAGATAGTGAACAAATGTTTGGAAGGATATCTTCATTGATTTGTATCTAATAAACAGACACAATGGGTCAAATCACTTCGAGCATCAACAAAAAGTTTGCCAACTCTTAAAGGATAACCTCACTTTGGTGCAGAATAGAATGAAACAACAAGCATATCAACATCGCAACAAAAGAAGTTTTGATGTAGGTGACTGGGTATTTCTATGACTACAACCATATAAACAAATGTCCCTCAATAAAGCTAAGAAGGATAATAAATTATCACCAAAGTATTATGGTCCATATAAGGTGTTGAAAAATATTGGTACTACGACATACAAATTGGAACTTCCTACATCTTTCCGAGTGCACCCAATTTTCCATGTTTCATGCTTAAAGAAGGTTATAGGTGACAAGCTCCCAGTTCAAACAATATTGCCAAAACTTTATGAGGAAGGAAAAATCATATTGGAACCTGAAGCAATCACAGAAACAAGAACTCGATAGCTACGAAATCGAACAATTTCAGAGTATCTTATCAAGTGGAAGAGCTTACCCACGGAATATTCCACATGGGAGGATGGGAATTTTATACAGAAGCATCCATAACTACTCAAGCTTTGAGGACAACACTTTTTGGAAGGAGAGGAGAATGTTAGGTCCCTATAATACTAGTGTATTCCCTTATTATTGTCATTGTATCCCTTATTGTTATTGTTGTGCCCATGTTGTCCCCATATTGTTATTATTGTGCCCCATAGAAGTGCACTGTTGTTATTGTTGTGCCCTTACATTATTATTGTTATGTCGGCTCTGATTATATTGTGACCCCTTAGACTCCTATATATAGAAAGGAGGTCTTGTCATTTGTATCATCCAAGAATTGTTCATCTTATGTAATGTAAAGGAGGTTGCCCCCTCAAAGAGGCTACTTTTGAAGTCGTTGACCTATCTCTTTCTTCTATTTTGTGAGCTAGTTGCACAACAACAAGTTAGGTCACTTAATTAGAACATTATTTTTCCTTACATAGAACCATTAATACTTTAATGAAATTTTGTGTGGGTGTCTAATATTTGGATATTGAATGTGCCAATGGTGGTAATAGCATAAGAACTCATATACACATTATATTGTTCAGACACAATGTCTTAGACCTTTATGAATGCCTTGAAATAATCACCCATTTTTTGGGATGATTAACCAAGATTAAACAATCTAGTATAGTTAAAGAGTTCATGTCCACTTTTGAGCATTTGATCATCCATAACAAAGATATTTTTAATAATTTTTCAAAGAGTGCTTTATTAGTGGTCTAGAAGAGGAGATATATGTATAAGTCTTAATGGCTTATCCTACTACTTGGTTGGAAGCAACTCAAACAGCTTGGATATCCCAATAGGTGGTGAATGCTCGAATTAAAATTACCTAATTTATTTTTCATCCCCATACAACTATTTCCCCCCTACCAATCCCTTTCCATCCTCTACAATACTCGATATCCACAATTTAACCCACATTAAAATTGCAAAGCACCAACTTAAAGGTCTTTGTTACAATTTCAATAAGAAATATATTCCTGGGCATACATGTAAGGAGAAAAAACTCCAAATGATATTTTTGATGATGACGTTTAAGTTATACCTATAGGGACTCTTCATCAATTTATAAAAGACCTCGATTTTCTCCATGGAATGTGAAACCACAAATCTCCCTACATCCCTTGATTGGTATTTTTAATCCCTAAACAATGAAATTTATTGGCTACATCAAACATCCCAAAGTGACATTTTTTTTCACAAGAACAGGGAGATTGGTTTTATAATAGAGAAATCTATGTCCAGACGGATGTAACAAAAGTACATAGAAATTAAGAACCATTTGGCAAGATCTAATCCAATATATCGAGTGCTAAGATTTCTACAAGTTCCAAAAGGCTACAGAAGGTACCCAAAATATATAACATGGACTGTAAAAAACCCAATTTACAAAGTAAACTTAGATAAAGACTATGAGCATGCATTTGCAAAAAAAATGCATTGTTTTAATTAGGAGGAGGAGAATAATCATTGTGTGCTTTTTTTGCTTGTTTAACCATTGAAGTTAGCTTGTTGAGGTTTGGAATAGTAGTGTCGACAATTAGAGAAGAATAAACACCTAAGTGAATCAAAGAGGAGCAACCACGATGAGGGTCCACCAATAGAGAACAAAGTTCACCAAATTCATCTTGTACTTTTTATATTAGGGCCTTGCGATGAATGATAAAATCCATCATTATACCCTCCTTGACTTACAAATTGCCTAGATGGATTTGGAGAGAATGAAGGGAGAGTTACAACTTTTCAATTGCGCAATCAAATTTACCCAAAGCATCCCTAACAACTGCGAGATACCAGAGTGCCATAGCAGATGGACAAAGAAGAGATGGGGTTCACAAAGGAGGAGAATGAGGAACAATAAGAGAGTGGGTGAGGGAAGGGGTTGAGAGTGACAATGAGAGAAAATAGGGTGAAAGAGTGAACATAATAATAGAAAAAAATGTGCGATAAAATAGAGTGGAATAGGGATTAAACCCAAAACATAGTGTAGCCTTCCATGTCCACTACTTAAACCATGCAAATCCATAATTGGAATGCCCAAAAATCATTAAATATGTCTACATAGAAAATCACCTATGGGCCTATGAGGAGAGTGGGATCCAGTAGAGTAAGGGGAAGTGAATAATGGAATAGCACATGGTGGTGATAAATAATAACCTTATAAGAGGTTGGGATGATTAAGAGATGACATGATCATTGAGTGAGGTGGTAGATTAAATGAGGCCATTAAGTTCATGGGATTTAGAAGTGGGGTATTTGGTAATTAACCATGATTATGACCGACTATTCTAGGAGAGATTTATTTTATCGGAGGTCAATAAATAATTTATTAGAATGAATATTGTGGTAGAGATCTACCTTGGGAGGGATGAGAGGAAAAAATTAATTTAAAAAAATATGGTGCTTGGTATAACAACTTACATATTAGTGCTAGATTGAAGTCAATGGATGGTATTTTTAGAGTCACCACTTATGATGAGATTTTGAGGATTGAAAGGAGATGTTAGTTTAACACCTAGCAAGAGGGCTTACATTCCAACTACAAAATCACCATATTAGTTAAAAACAATAGCACCCATAACTTCATTCACTGGCATGAAGGCTAGGAAACACATTACTACATCAATGTTTGGTGTGAAAATATGAGGATGCAAATGGTTGATTATTCCTGGAAAACTCTTACTATTGAAATGGGTGGTTGTGACATTGCCTTGTGTGACATATGGTTATGGAATTTGGGCCTAATCACCATGGATTTTTGTGAGTTGTACATGATTTTCCAGTAGGAGGGGCGTAGCTACACTTCCAAAGGAATTATAGTCAACACTCAAGATATCATCAACTCCCACTGTATGGAGAAAAAAAAAAATGGCATTTAAGTATTGTGGCTCACTTCCATACCATTCAAGCTTTCAAAAAACATTCATAACCCATTCAATCTAACATGAAATTAGTCTTGGAAAATCACCAATCCATCTTTGAAACTCCACATTGACTACACCCTCCTGAGGGAAGCATGGCCATTATATAACCATCCATTTACCCAAAAAATTGAAATATAATATATAGTTCAAGAGTTGCTAATTACTGGAGTCGTCTGCCTTAGTACCAACCCATATAATTCATGGGACCTCATGGTACTCAAGAAATAAGGGACTTAGTGCATGTCAGTTAACTTTTGAGATCTTGACAAACTAACAATCAAGGATGAGAGTCCCATTCCAGGGATTGATGACCTTTTAGATGAGCTCAAGGAAGCTCAATTCTTCAACAAACTTGATCTCTACTTAGTCTATCACCAAATTTGCATGAAGTAGGTAGATATTCCTAAAACTATTTTTTACACTCATGAAGGCCATTGGAAATTCATTGTGATGCCCTTTGGCCTTTACAATGCATCTTCCACCTTCTAGAGTGCCACGTCATTCCTTTGCACAATTGGAATCTCTAACTTCATCTATTTCATGCCATGTGGTTCCTTTGCATAATTGGAATGCCAAAATTTGTAGTATTCTAGATTTGCAAAAAATATAGGCATGAGTAGATTTGTGCATGATCTAGATATTGTTGGTGAGTCTACATATGCTCTAGAACTTTATGGTAGATCTATACACCATTTGAAACTTTATTCTTTTGTACTGCTTCATAACTTTATTATCGTTTGACATCTAGATGTTAATTTGACTATACCAACTCGAGACTTGATTTACTTGAGTTGAACTAGTTGTACACAATTGCTTGAATTATAGTGGACACCAAGCCATCTACTCAAAATAAGGAACATGACCAATTTGTTTAGTTTGAATTTGTTGTTGTGTCGTTATGCGTTCAAATGGTTACTACAAGTTTGCTAACATTTTGAAGTAGAGATAATTAGACAATTTATCCTTAATTTTTGAGCACCTTTAAACTACCAAAGACTAGGAAAACATTAATAAGATAATTCTTTTACCTTAATTCATCCTCTTTAGCTTTTACCCTATATAAGGCAAGGAAAGTGATAATAGCATGCTATTTTAGACAAAAGTGGTAAAATAAAAAACAATAAAAAGGATTAGTTGTTAGCAAAAAATGATGCTAATTTTGTGAGATGACATGTGATTGGCATTCTTAGTGTGGAAATAATGTCCTTATCTAAGGATGGGAAGAAGAAAATTAATAAAAATGTGAATACATGGTTGTGTTATATGTCCAATAACTTGAGAATTAATAAAAAATGCACATAGACATATTATTATAGAGTAGGTGCACCCAATCCTTATGTTTACTGCATCGTCTTTACAACGTGGGTAATAACTAGACACACTTATTTTATCCCTTATCTCGTTCCACCCATTGGTTAGATCATACCACTGGCATATTCTATTTTAAATGATCGAGATAAGGAATGATTTTTCCATTTAGTTGTCTAAATTATCTCTTGTCATTGTCTCATTTCCTTCTCTCATCTTCATGAAATGTCACCCATGGTTGCATTTCCTTTGCATTCAAAAAACAAATATATCGATGGCGTCGATCTACGAATTCATTAACATATTCATGAAATAAAAACAATAGTATGAAATCATATGTATATTATCAAGTTCACTGTAAACGAGTACTTTGTAGAAAATTGAGAAAAGATAAGTGACTTAATATCTATCATGCATCTTTTTCCATTTGTTTGGTGTAGCTCCTTGGCCTTTTTTCGTAATCCCACTGGTCATCAATCTACTTGGTGTGCCATCAATCTTGATATACTCATTAGCATAACAAAATGACTCATATACTATGTATCCTTCTGCCATAGATCCCTTGGGTTTCTACCTTTGCTAAACAAAGCCCTTTAAGAATTTTCATGTGACTCTCTAAGAAGAATATCCTTTGACATGAAACAACCCCAAAGAATTTAACCTCATTAGCTTGGAAAATTATAAGGTGGACCTCCAAGTCCATGAAACTTGTGGGAAACTCCTCGAAAAAACCAAATAATCCCAGACATCTCTTGATGCCCTCGTACTGGAATGCTAGCCATGTGAATCTCCTTTGATGTAATCCAACCTACAAATGTGGATAATTTAGATATGGCATGTCCTAGGTCCTAGGGTAAGTCATGGTTTACATAACCGTGCATAAGAAAAGGATAATTACACTATAAAATAAACATGTATAAAAATAATTGGCATATAAATTTGAACACTTAGCATATAATCATAAGACATGATGTAGAAAAAGAAGTATTTAATCGACATTCATAACCTTAAAAGGTTTAAATGATCATGTGGTTTCAATCCAATAAGTGTTTTTCTCAATGAAGCAATGTTATAGAATCAACATGTATAAAAAAGGCACCTTCACACCCAATTTAACATCCTTCACCAAAGAAAGATCAACTTTCTTCAAAATTCATATGACATCACCTTTTAAACACCAAGAAGGATTGATCTCTCCTCTACTTTCCTATCTTGGCTAATGTTTCTTTTTAATATTCATAGAAATATTATCTCTCTTAACACCCAATCTATCAATGTTTTTTAATGATATGTGCCTCCACAAAGAAGATGAAACAATTTTGAATATATGCATAGGGTCTGGTAAGTGGGAAATTTTAAGATGCTTCTAGTAGGAAGCTCATAAAATATAGATTTTCTTTTCATCCCAATGACGATTTTCTCAACATAGGTGTCAAAAAAATCAAGGTCATCAATCATAGGTTCCCCACTTGAATCAAACATTATTACAATTCCCTTCTCCTTCTCTAATTCATATGCCTTAAGCTAACCTCTTTGTGTCATTATTTTAGGTCTTCGAGTTATCTCTTGTTTACCATTGAAAGTAGATGTTTCTCTGCCATGAGGTTGGCCTTTTGGTAGAAGTATAAGTACTTCTATATCAACTTTTGTAGGTGGTTGGACCACCTATCCTTTATATAATGTCCACAATAGTTACATCCATGACATCCTTTTGTTACAACACCTGTAATATTAATGTATATGGAACATGTTAGCACGACTTTTGTCATTTGTCATGTCTAGGAGACGCCACATGTTTTTAATCTTTTATATAAACAAGCAATATCCTTAGCTTGTCCCTTATAGAAGTATTTGACATAATTTAGTGATCTGAGGAACCTTTGTAGTTGCTTCTTGTCCTTCAATTAATTTCAAAGTGATGTAGGTTTTATCAGAACATGTGGTTGAAGCTTGATCTTTCCTTTTGAAAATAGTGCTACATAGTAGCTTTTCTCTGCCCCTTAGTAAAAGATAGCAAAACTATCTCATCACTATGGAATGTATTAAAATAATTAGTTATTGTGCTTTCTAAATATAGTTGTAAAATGTTCTACCCAAAACATCCCATTGAAAGTTGCTTGCGCTTTATATTAACATATATCTATGAATGATGTCTTAATATTGATTGCACAATTTCTAGAGCTATTCACATTTTTCCTTATATTTAATATAGTTAAACTAGAATAGAACAATGAAGAAATAAACATTTCATCATTTAGTTAGATAGGTATATTACAAATTTGATGAAAGCTAAATAATAGAAGCACTTCAACTAGCCACCAATTTAGAATTTTTTTTGTTGAGAATCAATACTAATTTATACGAATTATTTAAAAAAAAAAAAAAAAAATTTATCAATAACTTGAGAATAATAAATTAATTATTGTTTGTTCTAAGCATTCATTAAACACAATATTATTAGACTATCTCCCAAATCTATCATGGGACCCTATCACTTGGACAATGATATGGTCGGCTAGCTTCATACTATTACATTGGTGACTCATAGGGTTCGAATAGAGGTCTTATTAATGACAAGTCAATAAATAATGTTTACTAGCCCACGGTATTGTAACCAAGTCTATTTACAAATTAATAGTATCCATGATAAAATGGGGTAAATATCCATAGTTAAGGATCTTGTCATATAGTAACTATTAAGTTAAATATTTATAAACTATTTTGATTTTGAAATGAGTTATGATTTTTGGACATGTGGTATTGATAACTTATCTATAAGATAAAAATAAATCATATATTAAAAAAATATAAAAATAATAAATCAAATCAATCATGATAAATAATATTTACAAAAATAACAAATATTAAATATATATATATATATATATATATATATATATTATATATATATATATATATATATATAATCGATTTTAAAATAGTAATGTCTTTAATTTCAAAAATCTAATATTTAGTAATAGTTGACACATGAAGGCAGCTGCCAAATGGTGTCACCGCCCCCTCAATCAATTATATTCATAATCCCCGTAGAACCAGCTCCCGGAAGGCTACGTTTGTTAACATGCCACGCATTGACTTGTTCGTCTATGCTCGCATCGACTTTAGGTGTCGTTTCGGTTTAATTAATTGGCCATGATCTTTATCCGGATGCATTGTGTTGTAGTTTGCGGTGAATCTCTATATATTTCACAAATGAATAGAGATTCTTTATATTTCATAATTGAATCTAAATTTTTTTTTTAAAAAGCTCTTCTCATGAGTCTATGAAAATAGTAAAGATTGTTTCGTTAAAAACATAGAGTAAGATTGCATTGCTCTTATAATTGAAAACATGAAAGCAAATAAGGTGTTAGTGGTTGTTGGAAGTTTTCTACATTTTAATTCATCATTAAAAACACGAAAGCAAATAAGGTATCAGTGGTTGTTAGAAATTTTCTTCACTTTAATTTTTTTCTTTTTGTTTTTAGCTTTTTTGGAGAGTGGTATTGTTAGTCTTCAAATGGTTGGATCTCAATGTATTTGTTTGTTATTTTTCATTTTTTTAAATAGTTGCACTGGATTTTGAAAATATTTTGGAATTTGAGATATATGAAGTTAATTATTTTTCAAATCTGATCGAAAAAAACAAGGTCAATAAACCTTAACTCTTGTCTATTAAATTTTAGAATGTTTTTAAAATTTATAATCTACATAAAATACCTCAATCATATTTTGTTTAACTTGTATTTTGTGAGAGAAACAAGATGAAATTATATTTTTAAGAGAGAAAAAATTGTACAAAATAATGCAAAGACTACAAATCACATGAGTTATTTAAAAACAACCATGTAACTATTCAAGTTTTCAAAAAAAATGTCAAAATATTGTTTACTAACATTATTTTTATAGCATAGGGAAATAGAGCCATGCCGAGCCGAGCCGAGGAGGAGCCGTGGAGTGACACATGTAGGCATGCGTATGAGAAGATGGGTAGGCAAGTTGTGTAAGGAATGACAATTGTTATAGTCATTTAGTAAGTAGGAAGTGCTACATGCAACATCTTGAAGGTGACAGATGTTGTCTTCCCGTGGTATTCGGTCACACATCTTTCTCTGGTCTCTCATTGTCATTCACGTTCTCTGGTCACGTATCTCCTTGAACGCATGGCGTCTGTCCGGCATGCAAATCATCATGGACCTGGTTGTATCGATTTCTAGATCATAAATATTAGATTGCTCAGTCAGGTTGGTCTTTTGGCTGAGTTTCTGACGCTCAGATGAGAAGGTTATCCTAGCTCTATCGAGTTGGTCATTTGGCCAAGTTTGTGTCTTTCTTATGAGAAGGATATCTTGGCCAGTTGATTAGGTTTTTTAACACATTTTGACCCCTTGAAGAGATGATTATCCTAGCTCATTTATTCCATTTTATCCATATGCTTGGTTATCATTTTCATTGCTAATGCACCAGAATCTATCTGATATTATTATCTTGGGTCGCTTTCATTCTGAGCTAAGGAGATTTGGAGTGGCATGCAGCTAATGATTTTGGTTGCTTCTTCTCTCTCAGCGAGACTTGGCTCCAAAAGTAGAAACTCCTCAAAGGAAGTAAGAAGATTTATGAACACTCAACGATTGTCTTATCTGTTAAAATTCCTAGTTTGTTAAGATTATTAGTTTTCCTGCTTTATTTTAAGGCCATATTCTTAGACCCGAAGTCTCTGAGATAGTGCAAGTCTGTTCGATGAAGTTCCATATTTTGTTAGTTTGGCTTATCTGAATATAAGAGTACAAGCTTATATCTAACCTTCTCTATCTCTAGTGAAGTTTGGAGTTTAATGACGATCTAGTAGATGTCGTCCTTCTATTTCTATAAATTCTTGGAAGGCTTTATAGCTTTTCTTTCAAACCTTCCCAGTAAAATATCTATTAGACCAGCTGATATTTGCACTATTTCTAGACCATGCGTTGATTTCAGATTTAGAGTGGGCCACTGGTGGTGCACATGTAGGGGGTGTACATGTTGCTGTCTAAACATTCCTGGACTTTCATAACTTTGACAGTTATATATTTTTGATGTGTATACTCGGCTCTTTCAGACTTATTACCCTCTCTCTTCCGTCTCTGGTTTTTCCAGGCCGGAAATCCGCGGCTTCTCGGCTGCCCTCTTTTTCCGGGATTGGATTATTTCAAAAAGTTAAGGTTCCTAGATTTTTGGGTTCATCGTGGAATGTTCTTGGACGGTCTTGTCAAAATCTATGACTTTTGTTGCCGTCATTTTTTTTTTATTTCTCATCCTCTTTTCATATCTTCCCCCTGCTAGCGTCATTATCTTTTAATATCTGTTCGAGACTTGTACTTTTGATCCTTGATTTTTCCCCCTGCTAGCGTCATTATCTTTTAATATCTGTTCGAGACTTGTACTTTTGATCCTTGATTTTTCCTGGAAAGTGTGACTTATATGAGACTTCGTCTGTCAGACTTCCCCCTATGCAATCTTTCTTTTCCCATACTTGGCAGTTATTCATCTCTAAAGAATGTTCAGAATCTGTCAGTTTCTATTTATGATTAAATCTAGGGGATATCTGCATTGGTCCAATTGCAATTCTATTTGAAATTAAGAGGCGGTCTATTCCAATTTCCTCTTTGGTCTTAATGGACCCTTTATGGGATGCATCAGCGACGTCAGAAATGATTTGTGCAACTATTCGGGCCCACGTCAGAAATGATTTGTGCAACTATTCGGGCCGAGGCTCGACACAGGTCTGCCATTCATTCTTCTAAATGGCAGTCCATGTTGGCTGAGGATTTATCCCTCCCCTACTTACCGAAATGTCGATCTGGTATCGACGGTATTTTGGATAAAAAATATGAGCGAGAACCCGGCCATCAAATTCCCGCGCAACAGGATTTTAAACGTGGAGGTCCATCCATGAGTCATAAAATCAAACATCGTCTCATTAAAACTACTCCACCACCTTCCGCAATAAACCTTTACAGTGTCTTTCTTTCTGACCTCATAGTTAGTCTTCAAGACAGAGTGTTGATTGGTCGATGGCATTTTCTTGACATGGATGATCGTCATGGATGATCATCAGAGTCGAATCTCGCTGGGTCTCCAGTGGAAACCTATACTAGGTTATGTTCCTCAAATTGAAAAACTCATGAAAGACTGGTACAACTTTCACTTCATGAGTGTCGAAGATCTAGAAATCATCAATAAACATCCATGGGTTCATGGAAAAAGTTTCCTTTCTTTACACAATTGGTATATTGGCTTTAATCCTTTGCGGAACACCCCCTCCAACAACCTGATATGGGTCAAGCTCCCGGGGCTTCCTATTGAAATTTGGTCTAAGGAAACTCTTTTTGAGATCGGTAATGCTATTGGAAAATCTGTTTATATGGACCCTAAATGTCTCAGAGAGAAAGATAAACGTGTGGCATGGATTCTTATCGAAAAATCATACAGAGGCAATTTTCCTGATCACATAGAATTAACATGGGTTAATTTATGCATTAATCAGAGACTTGATTTTTGGGGAGTCCCTTTTAGATGTTTGGCATGCCACCGAACTAGTCATTTAATCAATAATTGTCCTCATCGTCATCGACATAATTTTCATGGTAGGAGGAATCAGGTGAAAGCAAAATCTACATTCTTTGATAAGAAGATAAGATCTCCTTTCTCGAGGATGTCTTTATCCTCCCCATGTGGAAGTTCTCTTGCAGCATCGGGGAGTCTTTCCATCGATAATGCTCAAGCTGAAAAGATGACCAGTGATCCATCTCCCTTATTAAAGGATGACAATATTGGAATCCCCTCTAATATGGAATCTATGCCCCCTAGTAAAATTCCTGAGAATTCAAGAAGATCGACTTCCCCAATTTGTCAAAAGGTTTTTAACTATTTATGCACGCACCCCCCGGAGCCTCCTTCTGATAGAGAAATTCTTCCCCTAAATCCCATCCCCCACCCTTTTCACGATCTTCCTTCGGCTCCCTATATAACATATATTCCATATTCCTCCCCTTCCCCTAAACATAAATCTAATAAAGGGAAAGATCCATGTGTATCCGTTACCCCCATCAACTTCCCTGTTTCCTCCCCTATCAATTCAGTGGACAGTGACCTTGATTACCTTCTAAGTAAAAAATCTCTTGAAATTCGTCCGCTTATGATTCACAAACCTTGGAAGTTGAATTCTCCTCATATCTGTCCAAACTCTACAAAGAATATCACTGTACTTAGGAAAAATAACAGAGGAAGTAGGCATTTCAGGGGTAGGATGCCCTCATTTAGCAGTGCGATCCGCAAGCTATCTCTTACCGAAGTTCTTATCATTGACATTTCTGAAAAACGGCCTCTTAGAGCAACTATGCCCGAACAAGATCCATCATGACTTGCATTCTATCCATGAATATCAGGGGTCTTGGGTTGGACCATAAATTCCTGACCCTTAAAAACCTTTTTCTCTCGGCCCATCCTAAAATTATTCTAATTCAGGAGACGATGCACTGTTCCTCTGATTCTATAGCTTATTTAAGAATAATGTATCCTTCATGGCACATTTTTGCCTCTGAAGCAAATGGTCTGTATGGGGGACTGACAGTTCTATGGGACCCGAACTGGATAAAAGCCAGGGCTTTTACATGTTTTGTTGGAATCCTCATCTCAGCTCATTTTAGGGGATATGCCGATCGTATTAATATATTGAATATTTACGGGCCACGCAAAGACAGACTTCCCTTTTGGGAAAAATATTGTCATCTGAACTATTTGACATAGATTCCTTGATGATCGCAGGGGACATGAATATTACTCTAAATTCTGAATACGTATGGGGGAATGGTAGGATAAAATATACTCTTGTTGATCGTATAAAAAATGAGATGATGTGTCGGAATCTTATTGATATATGCCCATCCAGGGTGCAGCCAACTTGGGATAATGGTAGAATAAATGGGACTTACATAGCTAAAAGACTTGATCATTTTATATTGCATATGGGCATCATTGACCATCTTGGTAAGCCAAAGTCTTTCATTGAAAATTGTTTTATATCAGATCACAGGCCAATATCTCTTAGATGGAAGGATCAGGATATTAGGAAATGATATCCCTTTAAATTTAACAGAACCTGGTTGGAGGATCCTGATTTTAATGAACTCATTATTAGATCCTGCAAATTTCTTCCTCCTCTTGATTATTCATCTTCCACTATGTCTTTCATTGATAAGCTATCTTCTATTAGAAATATTGTCAAGGAATGGCAATATAGGAAAAGTCTGGAACATAGGTTAAAATTTCGGAATATTCAAAAGGAGCTTGACAAGTTATCTGGAGTTTTTGTTGCACATTCACTTCCATTTCATCTACGATATTATATTAAAGATCTGGAGAGGAGTAAACAAAAGATACTAGATTTGGAAGAGGCCTCATGGAGGTTGAAAAGTCGAGCCATTTGGCTTAAAGAAGAAGATAGGAACTCTAAACTTTTTCATAGATTCGCTAACTCTAGGCATGAAAAAAACACTATCTGGAAGATTGATGATGGAAAGGGGGGCTTTCTTCACTCACAGCAAGATATCTCTGATCAAGCGGTCAAATATTTTGAAAATCAATATAGAAGATCCAACGATGGTAGGATTGAGGACATTAATTGGGGGATTGCTCTGTACCCTCAAATGTTTGATGCTATCCAAAATGAATCCCTATTCCAACAAGTTACAGAAGAGGAACTGTTGGGGGTCATGAAATATTTTGAAAAAGACAAGAGTCCTGGCCCGAATGGGTGGACGATTGAATTTTTTATTCATTTATTTGACCTCATTAAAACAGAATTACTGGGGATGGTTGAGGAATCTCGGTTAACAGGTAATATTCATCAGCTCATATCTTCTACTCTTATTGCTCTCATTCCAAAAAATCCAGATGCATCCACCTTCCAGGAATTCAAGCCTATATCACTATGCAATATTTCTTTTAAAATTATTTCAAAAATCATTGTTGGGAGAATTAAGGACACATTATCTAGATTTTTAACAAGGGATCAACATGGTTTTCTTAAAGGCGGAAATATTCTAGATGATGTTGCAAATACACAGGAAGGATTATTTTCTATGCAGAGAAATAAAAGTGAAGTTGTTATTCTGAAGATTGATCTTAGAAAGGCATATGACTACCTTGACTGTGGATTCATGAGATGTCTCCTTGAAAAAATTGGTTTAAACTCCAAAATGATCAACTGGATCATGGCATGCGTGGATAATGTAAATTATGCTGTCATTATAAATGGTTTGCCATCCTCATATTTCTCAGCTACTAGGGGTCTTCGCCAGGGATGTTCCTTATCTCCATTATTATTCATATTGGCCATGAATACTCTAAGTCTCCACATCAACAAAGTTGTCTTGGAAGATAGATGTCGGCCTCTAAAGATTTGTAGGAACAATTTTATATCCCACAATTTATTTGTGGACGATATGCTTATTTTTTGCATGCTATGCAAACTTACTTGGACATGTCTCTATGACATATTAATTCGGTTTCAAAAAGCTACAGGATTGCATATGAATGAATCTAAATCATCCTTTATCATAATGATGCTAACATGGATCTTATTGCATTTTTAACTTCGCTATTTGGGATTGAAGTGAGATCCATCAAAGATGGGATGAAATATCTTGGTTTTCAGTTAAAAGTTAAGGGATATTCAAAATCGGATTGGCTCTAGTTCCTAGACAGATACTATAAAAGGATTTCTGGTTGGGAATATAAATGCCTTTCCATGGCGGGAAGAGTTGTGCTAACTCAATCAGTGCTGGTTCAATTAGCAGTATATTGGGCTCATTTATACTACATCCTTGCGAGCATCATCCAAAAGATGAACAGGCTTACTGCTAATTTTATTTGGGGAGGGCAATCGGAAAGAAGGAAATATCATTTAACAAAATTATCTTATATCACTTTTCTAATGAAATTAGGTGGATGGGGTATTCTCGACCTAAGGACCTTCGGAAAGGCATTAATTTGCAAATCTCTTTGGAGGGGAGTTTTTGGGGATGGGCCATGGAGCAGGACTATAAAGAAAAAATACATCGCAAACAAAGATATTTCATACTGGTTCAGAATGGGAAATATTGTGGCTAGTTATGGTTCTGCAATTTGGATGAGTTTTCGTAAAGTTGAATCTATTTTCTTAAAAATTTGATCTGGAGCTTACAATCTGGGAACAAGATCTTTATAGGCATAGATCCCATCATGGGAGATGGAGATTACATCGATATATCTCAAAGTCTTATACATTTTTTTCATAGAAAGGGATTCTTCACTTGGAATAAGCTTATTGAAGCACGGCTGGGCCATATTCCTATTTGGAAGGATTCTACTTGTATGGGCATGATTGGTGAATTGGCGCGTCAATGGGAGCAGGAAAGGTGTTGTTTGCGGAATTGTGGTTTCTGCCATGTTTTGGATGATGATGTCCTCATTTGGAAAGGCAAATGCACTATGGAGCCTGTAAGTGTTAAGGATATATATACAAATCTTATCAGTATTAAATGTGATCAATCTCATCCCATCTTTCCGGTTATCTATTGGAAGTCTGGTTGTCCTCAAAAATCCATCTTATTTTCATGGTTGGTATTCCATAATAAAAACTTGACATGGGATAATTTACAGAAGAGAAGCTGGCATGGTCCTGGATATTGTTACGCATGTAAATATGCTGTAGAAAACAATTTTCATATGTTTTTTCAATGTCATTCATCTCAGTAACTCTGGTGTTGTCTTGCTTCTTATTTTGGATTCCCCTATATTTCTCATTCTTCTATTATCAAGGCTTATGTTTGGTGGAGCGGTCAAAAAGATACATGGAGGCATGTCATCATACTTGTCAACTGGTTCATATGGAAGTGGAGGAATCATATCATCTTTTAGAACAGGAAGGAACCATTCATGGTAGTGCTCGATATTATAATATCATCCATGGACTATATCCATGCTAATAATTCACAGAATATCAAGTCAAATCCCGCAGATCCTTATCCTGTGCATATGGTTTATCCAAGAGCGTATTTTGACGGAGCAGCTCAAAATGAAATCTGCAGATGTGGTGTTCATATTATCATGGATGAAAATATGCAATATCAAGTTTGTTGGAATGGTGGTAGGGGCTCCAATATAAAAGCAAAGGTTATGGCTCTGGCTGGCCTTCTTTCCATAAGTCTTTTTCTAAATATTCAATCACTTCAGAGTTATGGAAATTCAAAATTCATTATTGACCATGTCTCTCAGAAGCACCAGATCAAAAAACAACATCTTGATGGCTGGATGAATAGAATCATGGATAAGTGGAGGAAGATGGAGGACTATTCTATTAGTCATATTTACAAATCTCAAAATGTCCAGGTAGATATTCTATCTAAAAAGGGTCTTCTCACACAACCGGGCATCTGGAATATGGAGGTAATTTTTGAAGCAGAGAGATTTCCTATTTAGGAATTCTCTCTCCCCGGTACATAGCATTTTTGTCATTCAAAAGCCCAGGTATGTCTTTCCTATTTTCTATACTTTTGTATTTGTATATGCCACTATTATGTCTTGCAGGTGGAAACCGAACCTATATCCTCTTGAATTTTGATGATGTGGCATATTCTCCTCCATCATTCTATCATCAGTATGTATATTCATACACTGCATATATGTTGTATTCTGACTATAGGAATATTGTGGATATATTGGATCAGTCCTATCTGGATTTTAATGCATTCAGATTAGGCAAACTTATTTCTCAGATATGATGTAATTATTTGGTCGTTATATATCTTTTATAATACTATTGAGCTTTTTCTTCTGAACAAAAAAAAAAAAAAAAAAAAAAAAAAAAAAACAAAAAAAAAAAAACAAAAAAAACAAAACATTATTTTTATACCAACACATAAGTGAGTATATCTTCCTTAATCCAATATATTTTTTTCACAAAATAAATTCACACATTTTCCATAAATATTGTAATGACATAGATTTTCAAAAAAATCAATAGGTAAATAATATTAAAATAGATATAAATGAAATCAAGTTAAAATGGAAAATATTAATATTTAAAAATAAACTTTTATATAGATTATAAAATTAGAAAAAAAAGTTATAAAATCTTTTTGAATATTCTACTCCTTCTACATTCCTTTGCACCTCTTGGTGCAATTGCTAGTAATAGCTCAACTAAAAAAGTGCAAGGCAACCCACTATGCTTGGATAATAATAAAAGAATAACGAAACATTGAAAGATGCGATCAATGAGCCAAAGTTGTATATGAATCTCAAAGTTGGGAATGTAAGAAGACTCTCGGTGTAAAAGCAACCCAATTTTTTTATCGCTATAATTTAAATATTTTAACATTTGTGTTTTTCCAAGTTGTCTTTAGTGAGACTTTTTGGAGGCTTTTCTGATGGGTTTTTCCAGTCTAATTTCCCTAAAATCCGGTAGGAATTTATTGAAATCACAAGCTTGATGGGCAACCCTATACAATCAAAGTGCCCTAGGGGTTTTTCAGGGTGTTGAATCCATATATACAATCAAACAACCAGTTTAAATAACACAAATCAAGATTTCACCTCAAATTTTCCAGCTGGATTCTGGCACCAAAAAGTCCAAACAGTCGCACTGAAAACAACTCCGTTTTTTTTCTAATATACTTTATAAAGATTTATTTGAATAAGTATAAATTTTGTATAGTTTAAATATTAAAAAAATCAAACCACATGTAATTACCATAAAAAACTATATGTCCAAACTGCTTTGAAAAACAATATGTTCAAACTGGAAGGTGCATATCCCATACAAAACGATGGTGGCCAACTGACTGACGCGACAACCAAGTTCCACTTTTGATAAATTCATATTGTTAAAAAAATCATAACTTTGAAAGGTTTGTAGGCATATCCCATACAAAACGGTGGTGGCTAGCTGACTGACTTGACAACCAAGTTCCACTTGCGATAAATTTGTATGGTTAAAAAATCGTAAATCTGTAAGGTTTGTACATAGATTGCAGTTGATCCGTAGATTCATTCAGACGTGATGCATTCAGCCCAAGTACCAGGATCACCAGCTTATAAACCAATAGAACAAATTAGCAACTCAATATAAATTCTTTGAATGTATCACACAGTTTCCAAAGCATGAAACAATAACATATTTAATTTAATATCCAATCAAATTGAATATAAATAAATTAAATTATTTAAAAAAATAATAAATTTAATTTCCAATGTTTAATTATAGAAAAATTGCATTGATTTTTGAATCAAAGCTAAAATAATATAGTTTAACCAAAAACATAATGCAATATCTCATTAATAATAATAATCTTGAAAATTTTGATTTTGTTATTTTCTATCTCCATTTTCTTTGCTAAAATAACTAAACCATGCCGAAAAATAAAAAAGCATTCAAATGCTTAACATTGTTTTGGGAAGTTTTAGTGTCTACGGATAAACGCTTAAACCCCTAGACTAGTAGCTAAGTCTAGAACAACAGTGCAAAGCATTCTCTACCTTTTCTATAACCAATAGATTAAATAAGATAGTAAAGAAGCCTACTTGTAGCTTTCGCTTACTCATTTTCCTTGACCAATTTTGTCGCTCCTTTCCGTAGTTAATCTGCTTGAAAAGTACCTGCACACAAACAGAAGACAAAAATCGATCAAAGCAGATGATAATGATCTATTGATTAAACATAGAATGGAATCAAGTTCATAATACACTTATGAAAGCATCAATGGACAATACAAACATATGGAAAAATATTTGAACACTCTATTAGTAAAAGGAAGAGTTACAACCCAAAACACTTGATTCAGTATCACTCCTCCAGTTCAATCCCATCCTCTCCTCATAACAAGCAAGACATTTTGACATCATTACAATTATTGAAACCAAGTCAAGTCTCATACTAACAAAATCTCCCTATAATTCAATGATTTCCAGTCCCTGATCACTTAGATGAGTGGTTTTTTTATAGGTGAATGAAGGAAGTTATGCCATAAATGGTGATAATGAATGCCCTCCCAAACTTAGAATTTAGTTCCATGGAGGAAGGGATAAAGGGATTGATGTTCCTTAACTCCCTACCTCATCCAAATTCGAGCTCAAGGAGTAGATAAACTTGGGAAGCTTCTAGATGCACCCAATGGATAAGAATATTCCCAAACCCCAATGAAATTTCGCTCAAATTCGCCCAACGCAGGCCAAAGAGGGCTCAAGTGCACTGCATAGCACCCAAATAGTGTACTGGATTGCACTGCAGTGCACACTGATGAAGGCCTGCCTACGCTAATCTTCTTAGAGGCAGTTTTTGGATGATTTCAATCATGGAATCTCTTGGGAAGGAGGCATTCTAATGGTTGAATTCATTTAGGGCATGTAACAACTGAATTAGGGTTTGATGGGCCCTAATAAACTGATTTGTAAGTTGGGGTTGATGTGCCCAAATGGATCTGTAACAATTGCCCCCTAAAGCATGAAGTTGTAAATATGTATGTCGAGTGAAATGATTTATTATGTAAGAGGAGGTTTCGAAGTGGAAGGTGACCTGCATCAATTACAATACATATATCATGATAATTTGATTTTTTCTCATGAACTCGTTGAGGGAAGGCATACCCATGCTCAACTTATAAACTTTCATTACATGTACAAATATAGTCATCTATAGATATAGACCCATGAATGGATGACCATGAATGTAAGGCCATTGTACATTTGATTTAGTACTCCTGAAAATATCGCAGCCCTGATGGATGAAACTAGATGTGGCGTCTTCAATCTTTCGCTCAAGTACAAGTCTAACCATGTGAATAGATGATCTGAGGTCGAACATGAGAAGACATCGTCTGATTACCAGCTAATGATGTAAGTCGTTAACAGACGCAAGAGGATTCACTGATAATGATAATGACCCTCAAAGTACTACAGTACGTTTCGCATGGTGTGAATAAATGATTTGATGTCGAACACCATACAAATTCTGTCGGTCGAAGGCCAGTGATGTAAACCTATCACTGGAAGCGAGAAACTTTCCATTGATGTATGCAAGCCTCAAGGTACTGAAGGGTTGTTTCTAAGTCAACTTCTTGGATGATGTGTTGATGTCGACAAGAAGCGACTCGTCGTAGGAGGGCCTTGATGTATCCCACATCAACGACACGAAACGAGGTAAATGATTTTGGAGATGAAAATTGACTGACGGCAGAAGGTTCTGGAATGGCGGTCATGAAAATGAAGGTTTACAATATCGCAAAGGATGAAGTTTGAGCTGAATGACTTCTCTTGAACATGTCCACGACACTAAAATGAATTGGTAGTATTGACTCACAACAAAGTAATGGATGGTATGATAGACCAATGGTGTGATAACCATCAAGCTGAATGACCTAACCCACATAGTCATAGTGATGAGGTGAAAGTGTCATGTTCAAGAGCGACTTCCTACCATAAAGTGTTTTCCCCTTTTTCCAACTTTCCTTAGTCATTGTTGACCAGTACCTCTTTATTTTTATCAAGCTTGAGGAGGATATCATTTTCAGTTTCAGGCAAAAATTTTGAGTTTTTAGGGCCCCTATGGTTTCAATTTTCCAATCTGTGGTCAACGCACCCTTTCATCATCGAAAGGTGCATTACAATGCACTTACCTAGAAGGTTGCCTATATTGTAGCACACTGTCCCTAACATTAGGCTGCGCTGAGCGCAAAACCCAATTTCATTCAGATGTTTTTACCCAAAAATTCCTCTGTTTTTTGCAAGAAATGGATCCTAATTTGACTTATAGTGTGTTTTCAAGTATTCATCATATTAGAATGACAATTACATGGAGAGAATGAGAGCACGAAGAATAGGATATGATTGCCCTAAATAACCAGGGCACGGTTGAGGCCCTAAGGAATTGCGGGTTACTCAAATATTTCCGATTACCTTGTATGAGGTAGCAAATCGAGTTTTTCCAGTTCCTTGTTCGTTCATGGGATCCTACTGATCAATCATTTCACATTAGAGACAAAGTGGTCTCAATTATCATCGATGACATCTATTTTCTTACTGGCCTGTCGAGGCAAGGTGCCCCCATCTCACTTTCTGGATTTGCCAAAGGTGGTGAATTAGTGAGAGATTACATACAACAATTTTTCCAGCCAGGTGCACAACCTAGCAGAGACAAAAAGATTAACATTAGGGATGTTAGTGATTTACCATTGAGAACGATCCTCTTTACTATTGCCAAATTGGCTGGAAATGCGACACTACATTTGGAAAACAGATCATACATGCAGTATGCATTAGAGTGTTTAGAGCCAAAGTGTTTAACTGGTGCGAGGCAGTACTTTCATCCTTGAAAGAACAACTAACCAAGGTGAAAAGCGGAAGGACAAAGAACTTTGGCTATGGGTAGATCCTGATTTCTTTCTCCTTGGAGAGAATTCCACTTATGCAGCCATAACATGTTTCACTGGGTATATATGGACCTAGGGATCCACAGATGCAGAGATGGGTAGATCTTATGGCTAGGCATGTTGGTTAGTCATTGATCTCATTTACCCCTGCATTCTTTGAGTGTCTTGATCGACAGGATATGGCCATTGCAGAGTATCCATATTCAGGGATGGATTTCCGCAGAGATCCAGACATGATGTTACTAGTTGGAGCACAATAGGGTGCTATAGGTAAATTGTTTGACCAAAGTGTTTTTTATTTTAAAGTTTCCACTTTTTTTTCTGTTTTTTTATTAACTCCAAGATTGAAAAAAAATCATTTTTTATGTATGTAGACGTTGGACCTATTCAACCTGTGGGGCACCAATGAGTGGCATGTGGGCCAGCACAAAGACCTATTGAGAGAGTAGTTCTCCGAGACTTAGATTTAGCGTAGACACAGGCTAAGCTACAAGACCACATAGAGGGTTTGACCCTAGGCAATCTGGATGTCTAAATCGAGGATTTTTGTATACGACTGCAATGCCACACCGTTGGCGTGCCGAGTCATTGGATGAGACTTTTATGCATGATAGCACAAGCTGTGACCTATTATCATGAGCACCACTAGTTTACTTAGATGTTTTCTACATACATTTTGAGTTTTTGGGTCAGATGACCAATTTTTGTCTTGGACACAAACTATTTGTAAAAACTTTTAAAACACCTATTTATTTTACTTTCAGAGTTTTATTATGGTTATGTGATGCAATCCTATTCAACTGATGATGTGAATTGAAAATATTTACTTTACATATGTCGCAAATGTATATTTAACACATAATTTGCTGAAGAATCAGTTAATGTGTTTAGATTTCTGGAAATATGTTGATATTGAATAAACTCAAAATACCTTTCCAAAATACAAACTCTAAGGAACATGCGATGAATTTCTAGGTTTCGGACGGTATAAACACCAGTAAGTTGTAGTACAACGAGTTGTGAGTCTAGCCTAATAATGATTCAGCGTATGCCAAGTGAAATGGCATCAGAGAGAAGTTCAATCAATGCGCTATACTCAGCGATATTGTTCATCGATCGACCAATACAAATCCCTCTAAAACTCACTAACTCGCCTCTTGGAGTGAAAATGGTCCATGTTGTAGAGGATAGATTCTGCGTACTACGACTAGCCCCATTGGTATAACCAACAAATGGTTCCAGAAAGTTTGACATTTGCAACAAATGTAAAGTGGATTAATTAACAAATAAGAACTCTAAAAGAAAAACACACACGCATGCAATCAAAGCATATATACAATGAGTTTTACTACACTTAACTAAGCATAGTGACATTTAAGGTACAACCTGTTTCAGGGCTACGACAATGGAATCTCATCATAGTCCACTAACTCGCAGGAACCTTTCATCAAAACACGCTTAACAATATAAGGGCCCATCCATAACGGTTCAAATTTTCCTGCTCCAAGTTTATCAGACTCCTGATCGTAAAGTAAGACCAGGTCACCTTCTAAGAAGACACGAGGCTTGACATTTTTATCATATTGTGAGTTAATATGTTTCTTATGCGCTTCGTTAGCCAATGCAGCATCATTACGGGTTTCATACAGATGGATTACCTCCAAGAAACGTGCTTCTTCTTCAGAAGTGTCAGGTAGCAGGTCAATTGTGAGTTTGAGAGACGAGATTTCACATTGAATTGGCAAGACTACTTCCAAACCATACACCAACTGAACGGGTGTGAATTCGGTCGCATTTCTCACCGAGGTTCGATATGCCCACAGAGTCGAGTACAAGATTAAATGGCAATTTATTTTATGAACTCCAATCATTCTTTGCAACATGCGCTTAAGGACTTTGTTGATGGCCTCAACTTGTCCATTAGCTTGTGGGTAATATGGAGTAGAACTATCATGTGACGGTCCTAACTTGGCGGTCAACTCAATCATCATGTGATTACGAAAATGCGATCCATGATCTGTAACTATGGCTTATGGTACACCAAAACTAGCAACCACATGGTTGAAGAAAAATAAAGCAGTCGTTTCGCCACTGTTGTTCATTGTTGGAATCACTTCGGTCCATTTGGTAAAATAGTCAACGAAGACTATAATAGACCCATGCCCCCCAGCCGAGGTGGGGTTACATGTCATAAAGTCAATGCCCCATTTGGCAAATGGGCCAACAACGATGACTGGATGCAATGGTGCAGGTGGTAATCTGGTTTTTCGGTCATATATTTGGCATGCATGACAACTTTTGACAGCAATAATGCAATCTTTGAATATGGTTGGCCAAAAGTGACCAACATGGAGAATTCTCTGCGCTGTAGCATATCCAGATAAGTGTCCACCACAAGCACCTGAATGACATTCATTCAAATCTTTCTCGGCTTCCTCATGAATGAGGCACCTACGTAAAATCATATCGACACCACGACGATAAAGCATATCACCAATGATCAGATAATCTTTGGCTTGATATTGAGTACGTCGTTGTTCAGAGCGAGAGGTATTAGGCCAAAAAGCGTGGGTCTAGAGATAGACCAGTATATCTCCATACCAAGGATCACTTGACGAAATAAGAAACGGAGACTCATCCAATATTGATGCTTCTGATGTTAAATCATTGGAGGATGAGGGAAGGTTGCAAAGTAACTCGATGAAAACAAGAGATTTCTTTGATTTAGATTTGATGAATTCCAAATCAGACTCTTGCAAAATAACTATCCATTTTGAATATTTTCCCCCCAACAATTGATGTGACAAAATGTATGTCATAAGGTTGCAATCCGATATAATAGTAGTTTTACGGAGGAGGATGTAGTGATGAAATCTCTGCACAGCTTGAATGGTTGTCAAAGCTAACTTTTTGACATAAGAATACTTAATTTATGTATTGTTGAGATTACGACTCAAATAATAAATAGGATGTTCAATTCCACTTTCTTCTTGGACTAAAACCATGCCAATGGTTGTATCTGTAGTGGCGAGATACAGGTAATAATCTTTTTGATAGTTTGGGGCATACATTAATGATGCTCTAATCAGGGAATCTTTAAGAGCATAAAAGGAAGCTTGCACAATCTAATCTCAATGGAAGGGTACCCCTTTCTTCAATAGACGGGTGAAACCTTTAGCCAACTCAGCATAGTTTGGAATGAACCTCCTCAGAAAGTTTGCCTTCCCTTGAAGTCTTTGTAACTGTAACAAGTTTAGAGGTGGAGGCTAGTCAAGGATTGCTTGAACCTTAATTGGATCGAGTCGAATTCCATCTTTTGAGACCACGAATTGAAGCAATTGACTAGAGCCAACACAAAACACACACTTGTGTGGATTGAGTCGTATCTTGTAGTGTTGGCACCGTAAAAATATTGCTCTCAAATGTTGTAGGTGATCAGTCCGCTTTTGTGAATGAGTAGGCAAATCATCAAGATAAGGTTGAACAATGTGCTTGATGTTATGGAAGGCATAATTCATTGCCCTATGAAATGTAGCCCCTACATTCTTCAAACCAAAAGATAACTTTCGATAGGCGAATGTGCCCCAAAGACAAATAAAAGTTGTTTTAGATTGGTCTTGTGGGCGGATATTGATTTGATTGTAGCCATAAAATCCATACATGAATGTAAAGATTTCACATCCGGCACATTCATCAATAATTTGGTCGATAAAGGGTGTAGGATAATGGTCTTTTGGACATGCTTGACATACAACTTGTTCAAGAGTTGAGAGTTAGTCATTGATCTTGCTTTGATCGACACACACTCGAATTGTCCCTTGTTTTTTCATAACTAGAACAATTTTAGATACCCAGTCGGTAAGAGGTACAGGGAAAATGAAGCCAACACACAAAAGTTTTTCAACCTCTACTTTAATGGCAACGACTTTCTTAGGATGAACAGGTCGAAGTCGTTGTTGTACTGGTTTGACATCAGGGTATATTTTAATTTCATGTTCAACAATGCTTGAATCAATTCCTGGCATCTCCTCGTAAGACCATGCAAAAATATCTCTAAATTCACAAAAAAGAGCACGGTAATTATCAAGTTCCAATGGAGAACAAGATTTGCCGACATGAATGTTTTCTACAATGTTAGGCTTGGTCGAAATGTTTATAGAAATCATTTCTTCTATGTTTGACAAATTACGCTCAGAATCTACAGTATCTACTCTACTAGAATTCAACAGGAAATCAACGATTGATGGGTGGTTTAGTTCATTTGAATAATCTTTGATGTCATCTGGAAGATGGGAACAATGATGATAATCTTCCCATGGTTCCTCTCCTATCATCATTTATTGTATGATTCCTTCATCCGTAGAATGTATACGTGAAAAAGGATCTGAAGAGGTACCATATTCTAACGACCTATCTACCAATACAAATGTTGAGTGAAAATTTGGGTTTGCCACACAAGCCTGAAAGATTGATTGCTATGATGATTCAATGGGGCTTAACAACAACACCTCCATATTACTATCATCTTCAACTTGGTTGGAAATCCTCCTTAAATCAGATGAGGTGGAGGAAATCATGTTGCAAGCCTCTACTCTTGCCACTTCCACCAAATCAGATGGTGACAGGAGGATAAAAGTGCCCATTAGGGAAGGATCTTTAAAGAGACCTACTCCAACACTTTGAAGTGATAGCGGGGGCCTGTGTACCAATGGAATGCTTCCCGTAGCCTGTAAACTATTGATAAAGAAGGTTAGTTGATCAATGATTGTGATTCCACCCTTAAAAGGGAATGCAATAGTACAAAAGTACGTGGAAACCACAACAGCCATAGCATATACCTAAGGCCTTCCCAATAAAATGTTGTAATCAAGGGGTCTGTCAACTACCTCAACTTCAATAGTAACCGTTTTGCCCCCAAGTTCAATTTGCAGGTTACTCAAAATCCCACACGGAGTTTATGTTCCTCCATCAAAAGCTTTCAACGTGGTTGGTGATCGTGACAATGGCGGTGAACCAAGTGTTTTCCAGTAGCTCATGGACAAAATTCAAGTAGATGCCCCCTCATCAATAATAGTTCGGTGAACATTCTTATTGAGAGCTTTTACTTGGATTAGGAAAGCTAATTGCGCCAGTAACTGTGGTGAATATCCCGCATGGTTAAAAACCACAAGATTTGAATCTGTAGGATCATTCTGCCTATTGCTGACTGTTATCACTTAAGAATACTAATGCCAAAATTTCTCATATTAGCTTGATGATAAAGGTTAGTGTTAGTCTAAGTCTGATTTCGTTTTTCCTTAGAGTCTGAGTCTTAGGAGGTCTTGAGTCCACTATGCATTCTCATTCACCACAGGTCTCATAATTCACACATTTTCCATGTGTTAGCTTTGTTCAAAGGTCATTATGTGCTACAAAGCTCTTTAGGTGATTTCGTAGCGCATAAATCAATTTTAGGTGTTTTCGCAGCGCAACATGCTTTAAGTGATTTCGTAGCGCAGAAACCTGGTCTAGGTGATTTTGTGCTGATCCATAGAAAATCTCACCCAGCTGTCATACTTATCAGAATCCGTTGTGTTTTAGGTCATTAGGTGTCTTGGTACTGGCACATGTTTGCCGTTGTTGCCGAGAAGGAGACAAAGGGTTTTGTTTACAACCTACATGTATTTAATGGAAAGTTGCTTGTTGGCATCAATCAACAGACTGCAAAGTTCTGGGAAATGGGAGAACCGTTCTTTTGATGAAGCCTGTAAAACAGAATACAACATCTCAAGAAAATCAACTATGCCACCTGGTTTATCTTATTGAGAATGCCATTATGAATTTGCCACCTGGTCACGGAGATGTTTTCCCTGCTCTTTTGAACAGTGAGAAGCTTGATGAACTACTCTCACAGGATGTAAAAGGTGGTACGCTTATCTCTTATGAAGGCCAAGTTCAGCTTATTGAGATTGCACAGGTTCCAGAGGAGCATACTGGCGAGTTCAAGGTCATTTTCACCTGCATCTATGGTGCACTGGGCAGGCGATAGTTGGAGATGGGAAAAATCCTCGCAGAGAAAGGCAATATATTCCTGAAATTGAAAAGCAAGCTCACTGCAGTTACCACGAGGACTACAAATGTGCACGGTGATAAGTTGATTGTCACCACAACTAGTCCATTTGAGCAGGCTGCTTTTGGTTCTAAAACGGATTGGCGTGTAAGGGAAAAATCTGCCACAAATCTCTATCTCCGAAGTCAATCATATATATGTTAACTATGATGATATCAAGGAAACTGGCTATACATACATTATGTTAAAGAACATATTGAAAAAATTCATTTACATAGCTAACCTTAGGACTCAGATTTCGGGGTATATTTATGGTATAAGCCCTCCCAACAATCCACAGGTGAAGAAAATTCATTGTGTAGTTATGCCTCCACAATGGGGAACGCATTAGTAAGTTCATTTGCCTTTGGCTTTGCCGGAGCATGAATTGTTGAATGATTTAGAGCCTTTGGGATGGACGCATACACAACCCAACGAGCTTCCTCAATTATCACCTCAGGACTTAACATGCCATGCTCGAATCTTGGAGAATAATAAGCAGTGGGATGGAGAATGTATCATTCTTACACGCAATTTCACTCCCGGCTCCGGCTCCTTAACTGCATATAAGCTTACTCCAACAGATTATGGAGAACTACTTTGGCGAACAGACTTTTCTATTGGAAGTGAGCAAATTGAAGACAACATTGGAAGGATTATTTTATCTCCTAATATAGAAAGCATTTATGCAATAGGTTTTATTGAGAAATCAAGTGTGGCTGTTTTTGAAGATTTTTCATCTGAGGCAGAACTCCTTCCATTAAAATCTGAAGAGCAGCAAGCGTTTGTAGTGGTGAAACACCTAGACAAGAACATGGTTTTTCTGACTGTTATGCTGGATGATGGTCAAAAGAATGAAATTTTGAGGGAGATTATTGAACTAGATCCTCAAAGGGGTATCTTACAAAAGGTTTTTATAAATAACTATCTGCGTGTAGATATGTCTCATGAATTTAGGGCCTTGATAACCACAGAAGACCATTCCCTTGCATTATTGCAACAAGGTGAAATCATTTGGAGCAGATTTAAGGCACAGCACTCATTCCAACGCTGAAGTTATCTCAATTCTCAGGTTCTTCAAAAATATTTCAGATAGCTGAGTATGCCCCTAGTGGTACTTAGCCAACAAGTTCAGATGTTTATTACTTTCATTTCCATATCATGCATATCTCTTATCAGATAAGAGAAGTAGATGAGGACCAGGGACCATTAAAGATACAGTAGAATATATTATACATATTACAAGACTATGTTATGGACCGTGGTAATGTTTTTTTCGCTGGTCTCTCAACGCTCCTATGCACTTTCAAAATGTAACTTTGATTCAATTTTATACGTTGGAGCAGAAAACAATTTCAACCTTTTTTACAGTAGGGAAAAATAGCAAGGCTGCAACTAATGAAGAGAGAAGAAAGCGGCAAATCTTTTTGAAAGTTTTTGTTAGCACACATGTACATGGGAAAGGCTTACAACACACAAAGGACGTGGCACTCCAAATAATAGATTGGCTAATTCAAGAAGTTCAACATGGTTAATTACTTTTGATTATATTTAAGGAAACCAAAAGCATAGAACAGGGGCAGTTTCCTGTTTCTCAGCAGAGGTAAAAGGATGCGACATTAAAGGCCAACAAGCAGCTACAAACACCTACCACAGCCAAACTAAAAGAGACCACTTGTCAGGGAATAAATCTTGATTGTAATAAATGCTATGTTCAGCATGATGTAGAATTAGAATCCTAATTGATTTAGATTTCTAGAGCTGTCAATTAGTAGTAAGTTGTATTTACTAGTTAGTTTAAAGGTTAATAGGTCTCATAAGAAGTAGAATTCGAGTTCCCCTCTGGCTTGAGGAGGAATCTCAGCCTTGTAAAAGAATTCTATATATAGCAGGAACAGTAAGGTACTCAGGGTTGGAAAATTTATGAAAAAACTCTGATATTTGGCTTATGTAATATTCTGTTTTGGTAATACAAGTTTGGCTTTGCTTCTCAGGATTCATGAGGGATTTTATGTTAAGAATGTGTGGTATTGTTCTTTTCCTAATATTTTCAGTGGTATGAATGTGTAATCACTTAGAATTCACTTAAGGTGCTCTAAATTCTTGTATACATTCATAGACTGTGTGGTCCTATTTGAGTTGGTATGTTCTAAATATGTTAAATGTTGAATGCCCTGACTTCTATGTAAGGTTGAAACCATTGTCTTACCGAAATGATGTTGACTCCATAAGCCCAATGGATAGTTGCTAAATGTGTTTCCACCATTCATATTTTTACATTTGTTTCACAAGAGTTAGCCATCTTAACTATAATCAAAATCATTAACCCTTTTGAGAGAGCCCTCTCAGGTTGAGGAGGCTAAGCCTCAGCCTAAAGTGGGTGTGAAATAGTTACTTGAGGTCTTCCTGGTCTGCAACCTTCCAGAGTCAGATTTTGAGATAACACTGACAGTAAAGCCTGTTTTTGGGAGAGGCAGTTTTGCAACACCTTGAGTTTCGACATAGCAGAAGGTGATTGAGTAAGATCTTCTACTATGTTATAATTTTGAGCTACTCGAGCCCGAGGGTTGAATGTCGATTTGTGCACAACTCCCTTTGGTGGTTTTATTGTCAATTCAGGTACAATGGGTGGAACAACTTTAGATGAAGTCAAAGTCAAAGGATTAGGTTGATTAGTGGCCTGATTATTTGACGACAACGGATTTCCATAATCTTTGTTTCTTGTTGACATCAAAACTTCGTTTTGTGGCTTTGTGATGGATAACATTAGTACTTGGGATGTGGAAGCGTGGTCTGTTGCAACCAAATGTGTCTCCGGTGTTGGAAACGAATTTGTCAACATTGTTGATGTGTTTGAAGTCTTTAAAAGTTTACAGACCTCGGAGCGATGTGGGCAATCTCTTGTAAAACGCTCATCATTACATATCAGACATGGATAACGAGGTTTTCTTACCGAAGTAGAGGAATCAAATGATTTCTCTGGAGGGGAATTTTCTTGTTTCTTTTTGTTTTTCCCCTTTTTCTTGTCTGCTGGTTGCTTTGGATTTTTGCCTTTGTCAGATGACACAACATTAATCTCGGAGGAAGGAGTATTTTATGATGCATTAGTAGTTTGATTGGAAACAACAAGAGTTTGACCAGATGGTCTTCCTGTTGACTGTGTGTTTGAAGAATCGATCACACCATCACCGACATGAGAGTCCTTACTCGATTGTGGAGGAGGTGGAATAGTGAATGATGGTCGAGGTGCATTGGGAATATTATCATAAAGCATGTCAGATTGTGTGTAAATTAAATCCAAGTATTGGGCATGAGCAATGACTTGCTTTTCTGTGACAACTCCACCTTTTTCCACATCCTCAGTGATTGATGGTAACGAGGATTTTATGAACCACTCAGCTAAAAGCTGATCGGGAACATATGTCTTAACCATTCAACGACGACACTGCCACTCATGAATATGATCTTATACATGGGTAGCAGTAGTTTGTTTAAAGTTGGTTAGGAGTTCCATTCTAGTCTCATATCTGATAGGTAACTGGAAGTGGGTCAAAATTGTAGTGGCTAAAGTGGTGAAATTATCGAAAGAAGCTCTTGGTAATTCAATGTACCATTTAGCAGCTGAACCAGTAAGTGTTCTTTGGAAAAGATGAAGTCTGACCAAATCGTCATTTAAGGAGTTTGATGAACACCACAAATGAAAGGTCATAACATGATTTGATGGGTCTTCTCCAGGATTTTTGTTAAACTTCGGAATGTCAGATGGTAACTTATGCAGAATATATGGCCACCAAGGTGCATATAATATTGGATCATTAGTGAGTCGATTTAAAGTTGGTAATTCTAAAGTTGCTACAAACAACAATTTTCAATTCAATTCAGGTTGAGCATACCCAGGATATGATGGAATTGCCTGAGCAATAGGTCTTTGCGCACCAACATAGGGCATCTGCATTTGGTAACCTTGGTATGGTTGTTGAACAAAACCAGTATAAGGTGGTTGTTGATAACCAGGTTGAATGTGTGGTTGTCCGTAACCTGCAAAGCCTTGTTGACTAGGACCTTGGTAAGCTTGAGATTGATCAAAACCAGGTTGAGCCTATGAAACAAGTCCAAACTGAGGTTGGAATTGCTGGAATTGGAGTTGTTGAAATTGAGGCTGCGACAATTGTTGAATCAGTTGTTGTTGTTGTTGGTACAACTATTGTGGATTTAATGGTTGTTGTTTTCCAGCAATGAAAGGTTGGCCAGGTTGTGAATAAACTATACCAGTGTAAGCCTAGGTCAGTCTAGATAAGGGTAAGAACCAGGTAAAATTCTGGTTGAGGACATGGGTGATGACCATGGTGTAGAAGCAACCCCTGAGTGGGTTCCAAACAATGATTGGTAACCAACCGGGACGTACGATTCACCATACAGGTGAGACTCAGGTGTGGTAGAAAACATCAAAGAAGTTACAAAAGAGGATTCTGCTGCAGCTATATCAGATGATATAGTTTGAGATGTTGACGGTTGTTCAACCATCGTTAACTGACCCAAAAGTTGTCCTAAAGATTCGACGGGTACTTGAAAAGAAGCAGGATCAAATGAAGCGAAAAAATCAGGAGTATTAGGGTAAAGATAAAGCCCAGTTCCAAAGTGAAATGGGGTTCTAGGTGTGAAATCTTCTTCCAATTCCTCCTCTATAGCAATTAAACCTGGTGGTCACTGTCAGGTCCGTAAAAGATTTATGGTGTTGATGAAGTTGAAGTTTCAATAGTTACTGATGTCTAAGGGGTAACCGGTTGATCGTCTTCTGATAAAGTAACAACTTGTGAATGTTCAAATTCGAAGTCCAAATGTTCAGATAAATGAACGAAAGTTTCATAAAGAGGTTCCTGAACAACTTCAGGTTCAGATGTAACTTCTGTTTGAACTGGGATAGATTCTGGATTAACTTCTAGTTGAACTGATTCAAGTTAAGAAGCACTTTCTTGTTGAGAAATTTCAAGTTGAGAATCAACTTGTGGTTGAACAAATTCGATTATTGTTTCACTAGGATCAATTCTAATGTCCTCAAGTAATTGTGAAGCTTCCTCTTTAGGAATGGATGTGCCAAAAATAGTTGGAGTAACTGGAGTCTCTGTACTTATTGAAATAGATGTTTTAGCGAACTCAAATGAAGAACTAGGGGTTCTTGATGTACTAGACTCAGTTAAGCGAGACCGCTTTGCCCGAATTGGTGTCGCTTCAGGAGGCAAAGGTGGTTTGATCGCTGTTCTCCGCACATGATGGAGTATGGGTTGATGTTCCTCCATGGTTGCTGATTAATTTTATTATCAAAAAAGAAATAAAGAAAAGGGATACACTAGGCAAAAGGTTTACCAAGCAACTATGAACTGCATAATACCTCCTGGCGAACTAAGAAGTATGGGCAGGCAATCTCCCCGAATGTTGTGTTTGATGTATCACAGTTTACAAGGCAGCCGACTCAGTTACTTAAGGATGGATAGCAACCTAGAGTTTTCCTCCCATACATACCTGAAGGTACGTGGAGGCCTAGTCCGTACAAGCACTGTCTAATGCAAAACCGCACTGTGAAAGCATTCCCATATAGTTTACGTATTATAACACCGCCCTATATACCCGAAGGTACGTGGATGAGCTATGATATAATCATGTACGTGGAATGAGGTATCACACTCGAGATGTATTGTAGACAAGTTAGCGACAACTGCTTTGTTTTACAACGTCGGAACACGTCTCTAGCCTAGAACCACTAAATTTTCTCATTAATGACAATGCTCCATTAGGTAAATTGATGTTTATTTTAAGTTGATCCTGATTAGGAATTTGTCTTTCAAGTTCACCATGTGATGTATTCTGAAATTCCTAGGAATGCAACTATCATGATAAGCATTATTTCCATTCAATTTAACGATGAAAATCCTAGCTACTTAGGGATAAAGCAATCAGATTTCTTTTGATCAAAGGGCAAAGAGCACAATCTAAATGTAAATTCCCTACACTATTCCTATCAGCACAGACAAACTGTTTCAATGCAACATGCATGTATTTCTTTTCGATTTCCCTTAATGTGAATGAACAAAAAGGAAAACTAATGCACAATCGATCAATAAACTCTTTTCATAAAAATGACGATTTTGTGACAATTTCTTCTCAAGGAAAGGAAAACTTTACGACACTTTCGTTTTCAAAGAAATGAGGAATTACGACACTTTCAATGAAAAGACTAATCATATGCATACATCAATCAATCGATCTTTTATGAATGAGGACTTTACGAAAATTCAACTTTCGAAGGGTGAGACAATTTTACAACACTTTCTTTCAATAAAGATCAATCGACCAAAAACGAGCTTTCGACTATAGATTGAAAATGACAAAGTAAATACATAAGAAACATTTATCAATCCTAGTCTAAGTAGGGCCAAGTAAGGAGATGAAAAACTATTTTCAGAGACAAGACATCATTGACATTCAGCAAATCATTCAAACAGGAGAAAATTGGCTCAAAACTTCAGCTTCTAGATGGGAAACTAACCGTCAAGGGATCAATGCAGGCTACAATGAGAGGCAGTGCGGTTTACTACACTGGATTTATGCGGGAAGTGCATTTCAACACACTGTGTCCTTCATTGGGCTACAATTGTGACAGTAAGCCATTTCTAAAGGCAATTTGGCACAGTTTTGACTCAATTCGCTACGAAATCATACTAAAATTCAGTCAACGACCACAAGTACAGTATGTAGAAATGTCTTAAGAGGCTGATAAAATACTAAGATGGATGATTGATCCCCAGTGGAGTTGCCAATTTGTTTTGGGAAGTTTTAGTGTCTACAGATAAACGCTTAAGCCCCTAGACTAGTAGCTAAGTCTAGAACAATAGTGCAAAGAATTCTCTACCTTTTCTATAACCAATAGATTAAATAAGATAGTAAAGAAGCCTACCTGTAGCTTTCGCTTACTCCTTATCTCCCTTGACCAATTTTGTCGCTCCTTCCGTACTTAGTCCGCTTGAAAAGTACCTACACACATATACAAGACAAAAATCGATCAAAGCATATGATAATGATCTATTGATTAAATATAGAATGGAATCAAGTTCACAATACACTTATGAAAGCATCAATGGACAATACAAACATATGGAAAAAGCTTTGAACACTTTATTAGTAAAAGGAAGAGTTACAACCCAATTTGCTTGATTCATTATAACTCCTCCAGTTCAATCCCATCCTCTCCTCATAACAAGCAAGACATTAAGACATCATTATAATACTCGAAACCAACTCAAGTCTCATACTAACAACATCTCCCTATAATTCAATGATTTCCAGCCCATGATCACTTAGATGAGTGGCCTTTTTATAGGTGAATGAAGGAAGTTATGCCATAAATGGTGATAATGAATGCCCTCCCAAACTTAGAATTTAGTTCCATGGAGGAAGGGATAAAGGGATTGATGTTCCTTAACTCCCTATCTCATCCAAATTTGAGCTCAAAGGAGTAGATAAACTTGGGAATCTTCTAGATGCACCCAATGGATAAGAATATTCCCAAACCCCAATGAAATTTCGCTCAAATTCACCCAGCGCAGGCCAAAGAGGGCTCAAGTGCACTGCATAGCACCCAGACAGTGTACTGGACTGCACTGCAGTGCACCCTGAAGAAGGCCTGCCTGCGCTGATCTTCTTAGAGGCATTTTTTGGATGATTTCAGTCATGTAATCTCTTGGGAAGGAGGAATTCTGATGGTTGACTTCATTTAGGGCATGTAACAACTGAATTAGGGTTTGATGGGCCCTAATAGTGCTGATCTGTAAGTTGGGGTTGATGTGCCCAAATGGATCTGTAATAAACATGCTATTTTAAATCCTTGGAACAAATTAGTAAATCATCTTACAGACACCTAATCAAATTCAGATTATTAAAAATATCCTCCATCCTCTTCTAGAATTTGGATGGAGAATTTTTCAAACTAAAGGGCATGACTCTCCATTGGTATTGGTCACGAGGAATCAAAAATAAGTTTTATATCTATCCTTTGGTTCGATGCCCATTTGTTAGAAGTTACTTTTCAAATCAAACCTATTAAATACATTACAATTTTGGAATTTCTTAATAAAATCTCTTTATCAAGGATTGGGCACATGAGAAGTGGTAGAGGATCATTAAGCATTTCAAAACTGATAACAATATTTTCTTCCTTACCTCTACTTTTCTTTGTGTGTTTGTTTACCTAGAAAGTTGGATTGGCTCGAGGAATATCAATTTTCTCAAGGAAGATTGAATTTCTTCTTTATAGTAGGCTAGTTCTTCTAGAGACATTGAAATTGTTATAATTTATGTGGCATACCTTTGAAGTCTTTTTGTATGGAAGATCTATAAAATACTACTTTCTAGACCATAAAACTTTGGGGAATTTTGTTATACATTGAATTTTCAATTTCTGCACCATAGGATCAATATTGATTTTGTATGATGATTGACATTTTTCACAATATTTTTAATATTATGCAGCTTATCAATAATTTATTTAGGTTCATCCATTTATATATTAAAGATAGAGAATATCCAAAAAAATTTATAACTTATAATCTCAAAATTAAAGGCAATACACCCTACCTTATCCTCATTAAAATAAGTCTTGACCCCATTGAGTGCATGCCCATGATTAGGTACTTAATGTATAAGAACAAGATAAACAATATGGATGACAAGAGCCCCCAAAAATTGTCTAAAAAAAACCACTAGTAGTTGAAGAAGGGATGTCATCAAGATGCCAAGTCTTAACTAAGTTATTGGGGAATATAGGAAGATGTCATTTTATAGAATACTATTAATGTTAAAAATATTATTACTTTTAAATTTAAAGAGAATTTGTTTTGCAATAAAGAACTAGAAGATAAAAGAAAGCTAAGACACTACAAGAAAGCGGTCAAGCCTAATTTAGAAAATAAAAAAATCTCTCGATTTTGACTACTGCAAAGAAGAAAATCAACATTGTTAAAATTCAAACCAACTCCAATGAGTTACATAATAAAAATGGGCACTTGAAAATTTCCAAAATACCATGGAATGTGAGTATCTATCATCTTTATGACACTGAGAGGATTGAAGATGAAAAACACTTTCTCTTAGAGTACCCAAATTACACCCAAATTAGATCGCAATTTAAAAAATATTAACCACAATGTTGACTTTCGAAACCTCCTTAATCATCAAAAGTGTGGTGATCTTGGAACACTTCTCTTAATGCTTTTTAAGCACATAAATAAAATTCAAAAGAGATATAAGTATTGCCTTACCTTCTTAATGTCCAATAGACTAATTCTACTCTAAATGGACGTTAATCATAATCATCATATAATATAATACATCACACACACACCCTTGCTCCCTTCTTACATGTAATGTAGGTGCAACATGTGTTTAAATAAAAAATGCCTTTCCATTGCCATTTGAATACATTTGTAGTAAATGTGGGCAATGAGTTATTTAAAACTCATCTCATTCCACAAGCTTTGAAGAGATTATATAGAATGCGCCTATAACACACTATAAGATGCATCTTAGAAAAAGAAGGGTTAGTGGAATGCATCTTGTGAAAGCCAATCCTCCACAATTTTTTCTAGATTTTGTTAATATGTTTAATTCCTCTAAACTAATGAGTGAGGTACCAAACTATCTATGAATTGCTTTAACAAATGAATTCCATGCCTTAGATGAGCAATTTATGATCCATCAGCTACCAAAGTTTGAATAATTAGATTGATGTTTTGATCTTTGGCTTCATTTTGACTAGCCTGAAGGTCTCTCAATTTTCTTGCTATTTGGTTTTTATTGTCTAGAGACCTTGATCTCCATTGAGGGGGATAATGGGTGGGGCACAAATGAAGGGATGCCATAAAGTAAACAAGAACTGGTGAATCACAACCCCATGATGTACACAGTGAATTATAAGAAAGATCAAGAGAAATTACTACCTACAAACTGCAATTGAACTAGAAATTTTGGGAAAATATGAGAATGGAGCCTCAAGGGGTCCTGTAGAAGCTTGACCTCATAGATAAATGATCTAACAAGAGCTAAAATAGAAGGAATGAGTGACCTCAAACCAAATACCTCTAAAATCTGAATTTAGATGAAGGGACAAAGACCTATAGTGTTCATCCAAAGAAGAAAGAAGCTTAGGAGTGAAGGGAAAACCTAGAACCAATGATCCAAACTAAGGGAAGATTGATTAAATAATTAAGATAATAGAAAATTCCTGAATTTACCTAAGATTAACATAGTATAATTGCCAAGGAACCCCCCATGAAACCAACAAAATAAACCATTCCATGCCATGAGTAGGTCTCTTGTGGGTGACAGACTCGTTGCACTCATCCAAATTATCCCAACTCCCAAAATCATTACTATGATGGACATATTAATTGAATCCCCAAGGTGTGATTTATACCAAATATGTCTGATGCACCGGGAGGAAGGTGGAGTGGGATTTGATTTCACAATTAACAACATATATTCTTCATAAGTTCCAAGGGACTTATGAAATCAACTGTTTCGTTATCTCTGAAACCAATCATATACGAATAAACTGCATTGCACTTACTTTTTGTTGTTGCAGCAAATATTCAACCGCTTCTTTTGGACTGATCACATTCAGTTGATCGATGAGCGGCAAGCTAACGAAAGCACCTAAAGCGTGGGGAACCAATAAAGCCTATTATCTTGTTATAGAATGTTTTATGATTAAATAAAATTGGCTTCTTATCCAATGTTACTCTCATATTTTCATCTTTGATACATGCCTACCCATTCATGGTAATAATTTGAGTGTTCATTCAATGGAAACAAAGTATTTTAAGTATTGAATTCTTGGTTTTTTTCGGAAGAGGAAAGCATTTTATTCATTGCCATTTGGCTAGCTTGGATATTTGTAATTTGTATACCAACATGATTTTATTTTGATTGAAGTTGGTTTCTATTTTCAATAATAATGAATAATTGCTTTGATGAATATTTTGTTGGTTTGAACACTGGTAACTTTATGTGGCTTTTGGATGAAGTCATGATTGTATTTTGATTCATTAAAAAAATATATATTAATATTACAAATAAGATTTATTATTATTTTTATATTTCAAATATGGTTAATATTATATATATATAAGATATAGATATAGAATATATAAAATCTTATTTTTATATTTAAATATTGTTAATATTATATATGATTTAAAAAAAATCAAATTATATTGTTTTTTAAGAAATATAAATGATTTAAAAAATCATATTAATGTAGTTTATTTATTCTATATTTACTGATGTAAACTCTCTCCTCGGTTCTTCACCTCTCCCCTCCCTCGCGTGCACTGTCCTTCTTCCCCACGGTTCCCCTCATCTCCGGTGACGGAACCATTGTCCACTGCTCATCCCCGTGCCTCTTTTTTGGTTCCTCGCCCTCCCCTCACTCTCCCATTTTAAACCCGATTTCCTCTTCCCCTCTCTGTTCCCCTATTTTCTCCTCTAGCCTACTTTCCTCCTTAAAGTCCGACTCCTCTTCTTGCCTGACCTCCGTTTATAACATTAAATATACATCTATTAATAATTCTAGGTGTGTAAGTTTGGATAAAAATAAATTGATCTCTAATGTTAATAATAGATCTATTACTAATAAGAATAATATAGATAACAATACTACTTGTACTAGATTTGAGAAATATAATAATAATACTATTTTTAACAACAATTTCTTATCTTCCTCCATTCGGAAGAAAAATATTAAACATTGTGTTAAAGATTATTTTAACAATAAGGATTCTATTAGCTTGAGTAATTATGGATATAGGAATTTAATTTATAATAGAAAGAATTTGTCTACCTCCTCCCATAATAATATTAGTAACATATATCTAATTAATAATAATATTAATAATGGCCATAATAATATTATGAATAATAAGAATAATGATGATGATTATGATGAATCTCTTGTGGGTTTTAAGAATGTTATTATCTCTCCAGCAGGAATTTTGATCTTTTTGTCTTTAGTCTTCTTAATAAAGGTCTCAATTTTGCCCTTGCCTCGAATAAGATTCCCACTAATGACATTATCTGCAACATTGAGTATGGTATTAGAGACCTTCTAGATAACGTTAAGGAGCTTATTAGGCAAGATTGCGCCTTTGTTCTTAGGAAGGCTAAACTTCCTAAGAAAAACCTCAGCAAAGTTGAGTTTCTTGCCCTTAAGTCCCTGAGAGACAACCCTGACATCGTTGTTCTTAGAGAGGGCAAAGGTGGAGTAGTTTTCATTCTTGACAAATCTGATTATGACCACAAATTGTTGGATCATCTATCTAACAATGGAAGTTACATCAAGCTTAAGAAGAATCCCATTAAGTCCGTCTCTAAGGAGGTTGCCTCCACTATTAAGTATGATCTGTCTCTTAATCCACTTTCCAAAAGCTCAAAAGCTCAAGCCTCTTGTTGGTCGTACTGATTCTTTTGTTAAAGACTCTGCTTCCTTTATTAAAGAGTGGAGAGATATCAAATTGGAACAGGGTGATTTACTGGTTAGTTTCGACGTTGTTTTCTTATACACCAAAATCCCCATCAAAGAAGCCATTGATATCATAAATTGCATCACTAACCAAGACACTGCCAAGTTGGTTGGCCTCTGCCTCACCTCAACTTTCTTCAGTTTCCAAGGTGATTTTTATGAGAAAACTTGCGGTGTGGCGATGGGCTCCCCTCTTTCCCCTATCATCACTAACTTGTTCAGGGAAGATTTTGAGACCAGGCCTTACTAAGCCACTACTCAGTTTCTTCCTAAAAAATGGAAGAGATTTGTTGATGATACCTGTGTCATCTGGCCTCATGGTCGAGAGAAACTCGACCTGTTTCTCAACCACCTCAATTCTCTATCTGACTCCATCAAGTTCACGATGGAAGTTGAGGTGGAAGGTCGCCTTCCCTTTCTCGACATTCTCCTCTCGAGGATGGATGATGGCTCCATTTGTTACCAGGTATTTCGGAAAAAGACTCACATTGAATAGTATCTCCATGCTAGTTCTCATCATTTCCCTGCTCAGAAATTCGGGGTTCTCAGCACTCTTGCTACCCATACTCGAAGAATCTTTGATGAAAGCCACCTCAAGCAAGAAAAATCCCATCTCCTTGAGGTTTTTAAAAATAATGGGTATACCAGATCTCAAATACTCAAGGCCTTTCACATGGCATGCAAAGTGCCTAGTGTTAAATCTGCTCATAACGATCCTATCTCTAAGGTTCATCTTCCTTATATCCAAGGAACCATATATAGGATTGCCCATATCCTCAAGAAGATGAATGTTTCTTCTTCATTCAAGCCTCTCAATACCATTAAAAATTCTCTTAGATCGGTTAAATACTCTATTGACCCTAAGGACTCAAAAGGCATCTGCCTTGTTCCCTGCTCCTGTGGTATCCCCTACAATGGAGAAACAAGTAGGTCTATTAAACATAGGATCAATGAGCATGCAACAAATATCAGACAAAATCGCTCTCGCTCATCAGCCTTAGCTGAAAATGCAGAAAAATCGAAGCACCATGTTTGTATTAAAGAATCCAAAGTTATTGCTAAAGTAGATCATTTCCACCACAGGAAGCTTAGGGAGGCGATTGAGATCGAAAGGCACGCCAGAAATCTTAATAGGGATGATGGTTGGAAACCGAGTAAGAGTTGGATTCCATCTCTCTCATGTTAACTCATCATTCTTCTCTTCCTCTCTCCTCCTCTTCTCTTTTTGATTTATTTTCTTCTGTTTCTGGCTGGTTCCCTATCTTTATTTATTTATATATTTTATGTATATATTGTTCACTTATATATAATATATATATATATATATATATATATATATATATATATATATATATATATATATATATATATAGATATAGATATATGATATAGATTAGATATTATGCTATCTTTTAACAAACTCTTTATTTTTTTTTATAATTATTTATTATTATTATTATTTTTCTCTTTTTTTTGTTTTTTTTTTTTATTTTTACTCATTATATTTACATATCATACTTTTTTTAATTTTTTTGTCTCCCCTCTATTTAGATAATTTAAACATGTTAATATTATTTTTGATCAATTTTATTTAATTTGTTTTCTTAACCTGCTAGTTTTCTAATATGAATAAGTCAAACCATAACAGACAAGATAATATTTAATTACTATTATTATTATTATTATTAACTAAATATACAATATTTTTCTTTAACTCTAGTCCCTAAATAATTATTTTCTTTACCTTCTAACTAATCCACCAACAACAAATTTTTAACGACTAACTCTGGGCAATGCTGCATCCTTACTATTTATTCCTTCTGATCTATGGATTTCTCACCTTGTCCTGAAGATGAACCACATTAGTTGGTTCGAAACATCGACCAAATTCTAACTATGTGATTAATCTGAAAGACTTTCTTCTACATTATGGATCACAAAAGTCTTAGATCTAACAAAAAAATAATTCTTTAATTTTAATATCACGAAATTTAAATTTATATAATAAAAAGACAAAATTTATATATTATATAAAATCAAATCTATTTATAATATATCTTGTTGAAAAAGTTACATATTATAAAAAGGACAAAATTTATATATTTTATATAAAATTAAATATATTTAGAGTACCTCTGGTTAGAATATATATATATATATATATATTATATATATATATAAGATGATATCGTGAAATTGATGTTACTGGTTACTTAAGAGCTCTCAAGCAAAATGACAAAATACATATTATATTATATATAACATCAAAATGACAAAATGACTTTCCTATCATACAAATACGAGCTTCCCAACACAATTCCAGAAATATCCAACGACACTACGTCTAATTCGACTTCATCAACAAAATTGACAGTGATAGAAAACTTGAAAACGCATTTCCTTGTGACCTGAATGTTCGCATCCTTGGTTATCCAACCAAATGGATACGGTTTATGATGAGGCACGGTTTCCAGATTCAATTTCTTGACCAAGTCTTTAGAAATTAAATGTGCCTGAGATCCACTTTCAAACGACATATCAATCTTGGTGTGTTTGGAAATAACTCTGATATGTAACAACTCAATTCTGTTTTACTCATCTGAAGCATTATTGGAGTTATTTGTTGCGTAGGTGCTTGCCACAACTTCCTCTTTGCTTGCTTTTGCCACGACTTTTCCCTTAGTGACTATGGCTGCAATCTTTGATTCATCACCTGAGTCATATCCCAAGTCTTGTTGTACAACAATGTTTGTCTTTTGTTTCCCTTTATTGTTAGATTTCTTCAATCTTAATTCAGGATGAAGCTTCAAGTAATGCGCTTCATCATGACCCTCTTTGGAGCAATTCTTGCACACGGGGATCTCCCCTTCTTTCTTAACATAAGCATTTTTCTTCTGCTTTCCTTTGAAAGTCTTTCCTTTTGCACCACTCTGGAATGACTTCTTCTTACCTTCTTCTTGTACATTGTTCCCTCTTACTTCGAGGTGTGTAGCTTGAACACAAACCTCATCAAGATTCGTGTGGTTAAACATAAGAATGGTATGTCGAAGATAGTTATGCAAACCTCCTATATATTTCAGCAAAGTATCTTGTGACTGCAAGTCTACTCCTAGCATAAGAGCTCTTCTCCTAAAATCTTGAGTATACTCTTGCACATTTTGACCTTTTAACTGTCTGAAATTTTGCCAATTCATGGTCTTTTTTTCATATGGACTAAATGGTAGAATTGTCTTTTTATAGCAGCAATGAAATCAAAACCAAATAATAGATATCTTACCATGTTTTTTAGTCTCCTCTTGGGTCTTTGATTTCCACCATACAAGTGCTTCATCCTCCCTTCTCAATGAAGCCAACTAAAATTTGATATCATCCTCTTGAAGGTTCTGAATTCTACAATACACCTCCAACTGACGAATCCAGTTATCCAACTTTTCTGCATTAACTTCCCCATTGTACATAGGCAACTCAAATTTAACATCAAGCTTTAGAGAAGGTGATTTACCAGTTCCTTTTGTAGAATGATGATGAGGATGAGTAAGGGTTGTATTAGTGGAAGAGTGTGAAGATGTTTGTGAAGTAGAAGATGAAGAAGATGGTGGAGAGGGTGGAGGTTTGTCTCCATTCCCATTATCTCCTTTTCCATTACCTCCTGAAGAGCCTTCTCCTTTGGGAGGTTAGGAACTTTCTCCTTGCAATCTTCTATTCCTCTCTTCATAGAGGACCTTCACAATCTCTGTCATATCAAAGAAATCCTTTCTGAAGGTCTTCTCATCTTCTATCATGATAGGTTCTCCTTCATGAGACATGGTCTCTGAAGACTCACGTGCAACTTCTGCAACTTGATGATGCACTGGTGTAGAGGACTTTGTCAACCTTTCTCTTCTTCCCCTTGAACCAACTATAGGGCTTTCAACCAGCTTCCCTTCTCCTCTTTTTAGTTTTAACCTTGTTATCGTGACACAAACTTGCAAACAATTAAATTATTCTTTCTCAAAGAAAATCTAATAAGTAAAAACCAGTGCTCTGATACCAACTTGATCTAAAATGGAGCAGATTAGTAATGTTGTGCTAATCCCCCATTCAGAATAAAATCTAAGAAGCTTATCATTTGCTTACCAAGTGCTTAAGGATTCACCGTGCTTGCTTAATTAATTGATTCCCATGAGAGGTTCTTATGTAAATGTTATAAGCAATTTAACATAAAAAATATGCTGAACAATAGCAAAATAAAAACAAAGAACATCAAAATACAACACACAACACAAAGATTTGATGATGAGTTCACCCCTCCTAAGCTACATCTCCTTGGTCTAGCTTCCAATGCTTGGGCCTCTCTATTATGCTCAAAATCACATCAAAAGTGTGTTTACAATGCTCAAATGCTTGTGAAACCTGTCTCAATGAGTTCAGAATACTCAAAAATGGCTATCTAGCCTCTTTTTGCATGTAATTTGGATAAGAAATGAAGAAGTTATGACTTATCCTAGTTCTCCCACTATTTGTTCCACAAATTGCTCCAAAACCGACATAATCCCACAAATTCACTCCAAAATCAGCTAATTGAGCGAGAATTTGGCAACGCCGCGGGCCATAATCTGTTGGCCATATCGCAAATCGCAATTGGTAAGGACCGACGACTTAAAGTCTGTGAACACGGTGGAAATGTGCGATTGTGCGATGCGATATCGGCAGACCCGACATGAACTTAAACTGTGGCTCATAAACCTATCGTGTCTGGGAACTATTGCATTTCGCAATTAGTAATCTGCGGGGGAACATTAATCAATGATATTGGTGGACTCGATGACATATAAATTGTAACACATAACATATCGCATCCGAGACTTATCGCAATCAGAACTCACTGCATTTCGCTATCGACGGATAATCATATATATATCGGTGGGTACTAGGTGCGATATGTGATTGTGATATATCACATCACAACCCTGACTGTGCCGAGGGCCGATTCTATAACTCCTCATTTCCTCTAATTGCGATATGCTATATCACAAATTGCAATCAGCACTGCCTAGGGGTCGATTCTTAACCCGATCCACCTATGACATGCGATATGCGATATACGAGGGTAATGGAAACCTGCCACTTGGCACCTCCTCATTCACTGGGACCTTTGCCACATCATCCAATCCTGCAATGTAGACAAGTCAAACTTGAAATTTGACTTGATCTAACTTTTGCATACAAGCTCGGATTTGAGTGATGTTTGCATCGTTGGATTCAGAATGACGAGCTCTTTGATTTGAAGTTGAGTTTGACAAAATTCTGACACTTCGATTTTTGAGCATAAACTTGAACACTTGATTAAAGTTCCCAAAAACTGGTCATCATGGGGAGTGCTAATGTATAGTTCACCACTTGCAACTGGTGCTAATATACTAAACACTAGTGAAATTTGAGACCTTAACACCATAGATGAGCCCTTACTCTGTTCACGATAGTAGGCAAGTGGGAAGATGCAAGAGACAATCAACATTATTGACTCCAGAGGCTGAAGAGTAGCATTAATTCCCATATCCATAGTGCCAACTGTCCCCAAACCTCCACTTCATGAGACTGAGGTGACATATTTGTCCAAGTAGGGGTATAATCATTGTGATTGCATTATTATTATTATTATTATTATTTATTTTTTTTGCCCCAATAATTTTAAACATGTTAATATTATTAAATTAATATTATTTTTGATCCATTTTTATTTAATTTATTTTCCTAACAGCTAGTTTTCTAATTTGAATAAGTCAACCCATAACAGAAAAGATAATATTTAATTATTATTATTATTATTGTTTTTAACTAAATATACAATGTTTTTCCTTATCTCTAGTCCCTAAATAATTATTTTTTTTACCTTCTAACTAAGCCATCAAAAGCAAATTTTTAACGGCCAATTTTGGGCAATGTTGCATCCTTACTATTTATTCATTCTGATCTATGGATTTCTCACCTCGTCCTAAGGATTAACCACATTAGTTGGTTCGAAACGTCGACTAAATTTTAACTATATGTTTAATCCAAAAAACTTTTTTTCTATATTATGGATCACAAAATTCTTAGATCTAACAAAAAATTAATTCTTTAATTTTAATATCACAAAATTTAAATTTATATAACAAATTTTTTTATTATATTATAAATTAAATCTACTTATAGTATATCTTATGAAAAAGTTACGACAAAATTTATATATTTTATATAAAATTAAATCTATTTAGAGTACATCCGGTTAGAATATATATATAATGAATATCGTGAAATTGATGTTACTGATTACTTTAAGACAAAATGACAAAATGACAAAATACATATTATGTTATATATAACATCAACATTTTTAAAGTACAATTGAATGAGTATGTTGAAATTGATGTTTTCAACATTTTTGAAGTACAATTTAATGGATATTATGAAATGATGCTTTATTGACTTGGGTAAAGTATTGTCTTGAAATATGTACTAGTAAAATTGGATTTATTTGATGTTCATAAGTTTGTTTTTGATTTTAATTTATTTAATGTTTATAAGTTTATATAGTTTAGTAATGATCTTTTATGTATGAGATAATAATTTGATTTAGATTTTTGTGTTTTTTTTGGATGAGATAAATATTTGATTTAGATTTTTGTAATATATATTATGAAAAGTAAAAAAAAAAATTGGTAAAAATCATATTATTAGAGTTTTTGGATGTGTTTCGAACCATCTAGTGTGATTCATCATTAAGACAAGATAAAGAATAAGATCTTGGCATCAAGTTAAAGAAATGATATTGCTTCTCAAACGTTTCGAACTATATAGTCTGGTTCATCATTAGGATAAGATAAAGAACAAGATCTTGGCATCAAGTTAAACAAATGATATTTGTTCTCAAACGTTCCGAACCATCTAGTGCGGTTCATCATCAGGATAAGATAAAGAACAAGATTTTGGCATCAAGTTAAACAAATGATATTTGTTCTCAAGTATATGGAAAACGACTTTCCTGTCATACAAATACGGGCTTCCCAACACAATTCCAGAAATATCCAGTGACACTACGTCTAATTCGACTTCATCAACAAAATTGACAATAATAGAAAACCTTAAAACGCATTTCCTTGTGACCTGAATATTTGCATCCTTGGTTATGAAACCCAACATATACGGTTTATGATGAGGCACGGTTTCCATATTCAATTTCTTGACCAAGTCTTTAGAAGTTAAATTTGCCAGAGATCCACTTTCAAACAACATATCAATCTTGGTGTGTTTGGAAATAACTATGATATGGAACAACTCAATTCTGTTTTCGTCATTTGAAGCGTTATTGGAGTTATTTGTTACACATGTGCTTGCCACGACTTCCTCTTTGCTTGCTTTTGCCACGACTTTTCCCTTAGTGACTGTGGCTGCAATCTTTGATTCATCACTTGAGTCATAACCCAAGCCTTGTTGCACAACAATGTTTGTCTTTTGTTTCCCTTTATTGTTAGATTTCTTCGATCTTAATTCAGGATGAAGCTTCCAGTAATGCGCTTTATCATGACCCTCTTTGGAGCAATTCTTGCACATGGGTTCCCCCCTTCTTTATTAACATAAGCATTTTTCTTCTGCTTTCCTTTGAAACTCTTTCATTTTGCACCACTCTGGAATGACTTCTTCTTACCTTCTTCTTGTACATTGTTCCCTCTTACTTCAAGGTGTGTAGCTTGAACACAGACCTCATCAAGATTCGTGGGGTTAAACATAAGAATGATATGTCGAAGATAGTTATGCAAACCTCCTATATATTTCAGCAAAGTATCTTGTGACTGCAAGTCTACTCCTAGCATAAGAGCTCTTCTCCTAAACTCTTGAGTATACTCTTGCACATTTTGACCTTTTAACTGTCTAAAATTTTGCCAATTCATGATAGTTTTTTTCCTATGGACTAAAAGGTAGAATTGTCTTTTTATAGCAGCAATGAAATCAGACCAAGTAATAGAGATCTTACCATGTTTTTTAATCTCCTCTTGGGTCTTTGATTCCCACCATACAAGTGTTTCACCCACCCTTCTCAATGAAGCCAACTGAAATTTGATATTATCCTCTTGAAGGTTCTGAATTCTACAATACACCTCCAACTGACGAATCCAGTTATCCAACTTTTCTGCATTAACTTCTCCATTGTACATAGGCAATTCAAATTTAACATCAAGCTTTCGAAAAGGCGATTTACCAGTTCCTTTTGTAGAATGATGATGAGGATGAGTAAGGGTTTTATTAGTGGAAGAGTGTGAAGATGTTTGTGAAGTAGAAGATGAAGAAGATGGTGGAGAGGGTGGAGGTTTGTCTCCATTCCCATTATCACCTTTTCCATTACCTCCTAAAGAGCCTTCTCCTTTGGGAGGTTAGGAAGTTTCTCCTTGCAATCTGCTATTCCTCTCTTCATAGAGGACCTTCACCATCTCTGTCATATCAAAGAAATCCTTCTGAAGGTGTTCTCATCTTCTATCATGATAGGTTCTCCTTCATGAGACATGGTCTCTGAAGACTCAAGTGCAACTTCTGCAACTTGATGATGTACTAGTGTAGAGGACTTTGTCAACCTTTCTCTTCTTCCCCTTTGAACCAACTATATGGCTTTCAACCATCTTCCCTTCTCCTCTTTTTAGTTTTAACCTTGTTATCGTGACACAGACTTGCAAACAATTAAATCATTCTTTCACAAAGAAAATCTAGTAAGCAAAAACCAGTGCTCTAATACCCACTTGATCTAAAATGGAGCAGATTAGTAATGTTGTGCTAATTCCCCATTCAGAATAAAACCTAAGATGCTTATCATTTGCTTACCAAGTGCTTAAGGATTCACCATGTTTGCTTAATTAATTGATTCCCATGAGAGGTTCTTATGTAAATGTTATAAACAATTTAACATAAAACATATGCTGAACAATAGCCAAATAACAACAAAGAACATCAAAATACAACATACAACACAGAGATTTGATGAGGAGTTCACCCCTCCTGAGCTACATCTCCTTGGTCTAGCTTCCAATGCTTGGGCCTCTCTATTATGCTCAAAATTACAACAAAAGTGTGTTTGCAATGCTCAAATTCTTGTGAAACCTGTCTCAATGAGTTCATAATACTAAAAAATGGCTATCTAGCCTCTTTTAGCATCCAATTTGGATAAGAAATGAAGAAGTTATGACTTCTCCTAGTTCTTCCACTATTTGTTTCACAAATTGCTCCAAAATCGACATAATCCCACAAATTCACTCCAAAATCAACTAATTGAGCAAGAATTTGGCAACGCCATGGCCCATAACCTGTTGGCCACATTGCAAATTGCAATCGATAAGGATCGACGAGTTAAAGTCTGTGAACATGGTGGAAATGTGCGATTGTGCGATGCGATATCGATGGACCCAACGGGAACTTAAAATGTGGCTCATAAACCTATCGCGTCTGGGAACTATTGCATTTTGCAATCAACAATCGGCGAGGGAGCATTAATCAATGGTATTGGCGGACCTGACGACATATAAATTGTAACACATAACATATCGCGTCAAGGACTTATCGCAATCAGAACTCATCCCATTTCACTATCGATGGATAATCATATATATATCGATGGGTACTAGGTGCGATATGTGATTGCGATATATCACATCGCAACCCTGACTGTGTCGGGGGCTGATTCTATAACTCCTCCTTTCCTCCGACTGCGATATGCTATATCACAAATTGTAATCAGCACTGCCTGGGGGCCGATTCTTAACATGATCCACCTCCGACATGTGATATGCGATATACGAGGGTCAATGGAAACCTGCCACTTGGCACCTCCTCATTCGCTGGGACCTTTTCCACGTCATTCAGTCCTGCAATGTAGACAAGTCGAACTTGAAATTTGACTTGATCTAACTTTTTCATACAAGCTCGGATTTGAGTGAAGTTTGCATCATTGGATTCAGAATGACGAGCTCTTCGATCTGAAGTTGAGTTTGAAAAAATTATGACACTTTGATTTTTGAGCATAAACTTGAGCACCTGGTCATCATGGGGAGTGATAATGTACAGTTCAACAATTGCAACTGGTGCTGATACACTAAACCCTAGTGAAATTTGAGACCCTAACACCATAGATGAGCCCTTACTTTATTCAAGATAGTAGGAAAGTGGGGAGATACAAGAGACAATCAACATTATTGACTCCAGAGGCTAAAGAGTAGCATTAACTCCCATATCCATAGTGCCAATTGTCCCCAAACCTCCACTTCATGAGACTGAGGTGACATATTTGTCTGGAGAGGGGGATAATCATTGTGATTGAATGAAAATTCCACCCCATCCTCCATTCTGCCACTAACTTCAACTATGGAATTTTCATTAACTGCTATTATGAAAATAGGATGAAAACTAGCCTGCAGACGTGAAACAACCAACCCTAGCCAGTAGACCACCCAAAAATCATATTTAATATTTAATATATCAATATTTTAACATTTAAATAAGTTTTAATCAAAGTTATTTTAACACCTAATTTAATAAAAAAACTAATAATTTTGTAATTTTATAAATCACATCAATTTTATGTTACAACCTAAATGAATAATACAATAAAATTGGGGTGATTGAAGCTTTTTAAATCAATCAAGATACTATCAATAGTAAAATCTAATGAGAAAATTTTCGACCTTCGGAGGATCAATTCTGCTGTTGTGAGAGATTCAGATCATGTTAGGTTTTTGTTTCTTTTCTTTTGTCTTGTTTAAAGAAAAACAAGAATTTGAAAATGGCAGAGGAAGAAGGGGACGAGTAATCGAAGCTATAGTATAATTTCATCGAATGATCAACAAGAGTCATCCCAAGTCTCGACGTGGATCAGAAAAATTCATTAAGAATCTAGAAGATATTCCTGAAATCTCTATCCCGTCGACAACCTCAACATTAAAAGCCATATCCCTCTCAGAGTGAGGTCTTATTGGATGATTTACTGGAATTTGACTGGTTCCAAAATCAATTGAAACTTAGGTTCAACAAAATTGTAAACCCCTATGTTCGTAGTGAATCGACATATTCTTATGTGGTAAGAGTTAATTCACTTTCTACTTTGAATCCAAGGAATATAAGGATCTAATATTAAGAAACATACCTTATTTTATGGGGCCAAGGGGTTTGTACTTAAATAAATGAAGTCTCAATTTCGACCCTAATCAGGACATCCTGACAACAGTTTGGGTTTGGGTAATACTCCCTCATCTCCTGATGTATCTCTAGAATAAGGATGCATTCACAGCAATTAGGAATTCTCTAGGGAAATATTTGGATCTTGCATATCCAAAAGGAAACTACTCCTACGCAATGATATGTGTTGATGTATATCTAGAAAAAGGGATCCCTAACCAGATTAGAATATATCTAAATGGTTGGCTCATATTCAGGACATGGATTATGACCAAATACCTTTTAATTGTAGGTTTTTCCATGAATATGGACACTTCATTAGAAATTGTAAAAAGAGAGGACCATAACCAAATTTAGCAAAAGAAGTAGACAATTGGAAACCAGTCAAGAAGAAGGGAAACATAAAAATGGGAATAGGAAAAGGTCAAGAGAATCAATCAAAGGAAATTACAACAAAACAAAAACATGAAGGAAGTAAATTCAAGATATTGGAAACCCTACAGGAAGGTGGAGAAAATATGGATGTAGAATCAGGCCAAGAAGCTAATAAAAATGAAGAAACACATATGCACTAGGAACTACATAGTACTTTGCTAAACAAGACTACGCCCCCTAAAGAACCTGTGAACCTATTGTGGCCACCAACAACCCCCCTTCTTATTTAGTGTTATTACTAATACTAAATAAGTGGGGACCCTTGGTCAAAAAATTAAAAAATGAATTAGTACTTATATTTTCTTTTAAATAAACCTTAGCATCATAAACTTAAGAAAATAACCTTGAAAAATCATAAAATCTTAAGTTTCATGATGAGAAAAGATAAAATCACTCCTTAAGAAATATCGCATCGCATGCCTTAAAACGCACTTACGCTGGAAAACCGCAGAAAATGCCGATATGCGATGGCGCATATCGCAAAATCGCACCTCGCAAGAAATACATTAAAATGAAATGGGCACATACTACGATTATGCGATATTGCGACCATGTGATATTGCGATAGAGTGGCAAACCGATCTTACGAAAGAATAACAAAGTGATATTGCGATATTGCGATCTTGCGATAACGCGATGAAGGGATCTGTGATATTGCAAAGCAAATCGCAAAATCGCTCCATCGCAGATTTTTAGGGCTCATTATTCAAAAAAAAAACTTTTTCTATAAGACGAGACCTGGTTATGCGCTTTAATGCTAATTTTCCAGTTGTTAATGAAATATGGTTTTGTGTTTATCGAAGAGCCAGTTCACGTAAGGTGGTATACTTTTGCATGTCTTCGGCATTTCAAGCTTTCTAGTCATTGTTCCTTATCATTACTCACACCTCACTTGTAAACTGCAGGAACGAAGAACAAAGAACTATACAAAGCAGTATACATGAAACTATGGGGAAGAAAGGCAAGGCTCCGACGTCTTAAGATAAAGAAATGGCGCCCTTGTACACAGACACAGCATGCAATAGAGACACAGGTATTTCCACTTTGGAAGGCTTGTAGAATCTACTTGAGGAAGAGAATCCCAAGGTAATGGATTTTACGGCTACTGTAGGTTCATCGAGGTCTTCTGAAGCATCAATTGCAGATTTAGCTTGTTCATTCCTGCACCGGATAGCAGCGAGACCCAAAATTCTCCCCTACCCGGACATGATAAAATGGGTACTGGACAACGCTGACATTAAAAATAGACAGTTAAGGACTCAGGGTCAAGAGCTCACGGAATCATTATTTTCACAAAATTTCAAATTTACATCCGCTAAAAGAAAGCACGCAAGAGGCAAAAAATGCACCAAGGATGCCCAGATCAAGAAACAGAGGCAGTTTCCGATGTGCGATTAGCGCTTAGCGCTAATCGCACATCGCCAGGCAAAACTTCTTGAAAAGGAAAGCATCTAATTGCTCAGTCTCCTGGAAGCTCAGAAATTTGTAGAAAAAAAACAGTGAAAGTAAAAAATGAAATTTAAATCCCAAAAAACAATGATAATTGTCATAAATATCTTCAAAATAAGTTTGCATATAAGTACAACAACTGCTAAAGGAAAAGGAAGACCTAATACAAGTTTTGCAGCAACAGCTGCAACAAGCTACTGCTAACAACGAAGCGCAGAGACAGCTTGAAAGACTACAGCAGGAATTCCAGCAGATGCAGATAGGCTACCAGATCAGGGAAGCTGAGCAAGCAGCAGAAGAAGCAGCTACAATAGCAAACAACCTTATTGATTGCATAAATGCAAATTTGCATAAAGCAAATCTAATCTCAGAAACCACTCCAGGGTATCTACCGAAGGTACAACAGCTGCAAGCGGACTGGAGACATAAAGCTCAAGAAAAGGTAGAATCAATTAGAAGATTAACTACGTTGAATTGGGATTCTTACTAGGCTTATTTAGTGAAACCACTAGCCAGTATATGACTCTCAAAAGCATCATCAATTCCGCCGAAAAGATGGCACCAATTCTTGCTGATTCCGTTTTCACAGGGCAATTAAAGGCTGAAGTCGGCAAACCGACTCTTCTCAAGCAAATGCTGAATGCTTGTGATGTTAAGGAGCAAATACAGAAATAATTAGATGTTAGATTTAATTTTACAAATAGTTTTTCTTTATCTTTGCCTAGAAAAAGGACGGTCATTTAAACCGTATCCTATATTTTTGTAATAAGTTATTTTTAGATGTAGTTAGTAGTATTTAAACCCTTCTCATGCATTTAGAGAAGGGTCCAGAAATTTATCAAAAAACTTGTCCTTCAGAACATGCACTTTTTGCACCCTCCGAGGAGGTTTTGGTGAATGAATGGAACAAGGATTTATTGATTTTTGATCTAATATCTGCTACTGATGTTGCACTTTTCTGTACCTCTTAGTGGATTTTTGGATTAAGAAGAGATAAATCATTAGTCGCTTGAAGCTCATGAGTAGAACTAGTTTAAATGGTACTTCTATCTCTTAACTATTTCTATCTTTTGTGTTAAAGTGATATTCAAGTTCAGTTGTTTATATATTAATGCGTGAATGCCTGAGTTATCATTTGGCACTTTTGTATGGTGATAGCTATTTATTTATGCTTAATGTATGGATAGCTTATTATGCGATATGTTTTTTACAACTGTTTCGTCTAACTTTTTATACGAAGTGGTTCATCTATATCGAATTCTTTTCTCATAACAGTTGAATGATCTCTATTACTGATTGTTATTTGAAATCATTTTAGATCGCATAACAGAAAGATTACACCCCGGGTTAGTGTAGATTTAGATGTTTCTTCTTTCTAAGAATACAATTGCATGTCATTAAATTAGAATTAGAATTAGAGCATCTTAATTAGGAATTGTTAGACCAGAAATATCAATCAATCTCACACACACACATAAATTGGGAAACTGGTCCCATATCCCCAGTCGGACCCACCATACCAAACGGAAAAGGAGCTGCCAACCAAGGTCCGGACCGGGTGGGTATCCCCCTTGTTGTAGACCCAATTTTCGAGTCTTCAACAGAACCAAGGAAGAAATTCCCAAGAAAATCCAACAAATTCAAAATCCTTTTTATAATCTAAAGAAACTCCAGAAACTAAGATTCCAGAATCAAAATCTTCATATTTTATGGACTAGGAAGGCATACATCATGTAAGTATAGTTAAGAAAGGAAGAAAAATAAATGTGGAAATTCGAGATATGGAAACTCAAAGGGAGAAGGCAAAGGGAACACAATAAACTTTAGATGTTGTAATTCACATCTCCAAGCCAAAAAACCCCTCCTAAATCTGGGCATACGGATCCGGGAAAAGACCTAACAAAATACAATACAAGGAACAAATGAAGTTGCTCTCTTGGAACAACAGAGGTTTGGGACATAGGGATAAAGGATAAGCGTTGTGGGATCTGATTAGAACAGAAAACCCCTATGTAGTGATGTTGCAGGAAACTAAACTGGAGGCAGCAGTGGCTCAGGATGTAGGGAAAAGAAATTATAATCTAAGTGAAGGAAGAGCATCAAGTGAAAGAGAAGCTTCAAGGGGAATAATGACCATCTGGACCCAAGGAGAATAAAGCTTAAGAAAGAAGAGGTGTGAATGCATTGGATCCTCATAGTAATGATGGTAAGAAATCTCAACTTATCTGTGTCAATTGTAAATATGTATGTCCCAGTAAATTATAGGGAAAAAAAAGGAATGTTGGGACTCACTTAACGAGTAATTGGAATCAAATCCCTACATGAATCTAATTGTGGGAGGAGATATGAATATTGTCCTCTCAGTCTTGGAAAAAAGGGGAGTTTTGATTTCTAAAGATCCCTTTAAACTCTACATATAAGGGTTAATGGTTAGATGAGATTGGATCGATGTGAAGCCAAAAAGGGTGAATTTAATTGGACTAATGAAATGGAAAGATCAGATCATGTGGTTGCAAGACTAGACATATTTTTGGTACAAAGCTTGATATGTCTGGGGCCGTGGATAGTTGACTCAAAAATATTAGCAATACCTGTCTCGGATCATAAACCAATCACCCTCTTGATTGATCCCATTGACAGGGTAGGTCCTATCCCCTTCTATTTTAACCCTATATGGCCTAAGAAAGAAGGCATTTGTTACGCAATCAAGCAGGCTTGATCGAAATAGGTTCAGGGTTCTCCCTCTTTTTTATGGGAAGAAAAACTTAGAAATGTGAAAAAAATCTTTAAAAATTGGGCCAAGGTGGCCATTAAGAAAGAAATTCAAAAAGAAATGGATGAAATTCACGGAAAAATAGAAAAAAATGAGATAACTCAAGACCTAATGATTAGAGAACTAAATATAGCTACACAATACTACAAAGCATGTAGGGAATAAAAGGCAGAATGGACAGAAAAATCAAGTAGTGTCTGGCTCACTATCGGGGATAAGAACACAACTAACTTCCATAATCAGGAAAAAACTCGTGAAGTAATCAATAAAATCATATAGATACAAGTTCATGATGGTAAAGAAAGAGAAGGGCATGAGGAGTTTAAGCAAGAGGAAACAAGGCACATTTTGTAGATCTTTACAGGGAAGGGGAGAATGAAAGGAAGGAGATTGATGACAATGGCACTCTTGAAGAAGCTACCTGGATATGATAGAAGGAATCACAACATTAATATCAAATCAAGAAAACAAGTTTCTACTAACAAATCTACCAGACAAAGAAATATGGGAATAAATCTCAGACCTTCAGATGGACAAGGCCCCTGGGCTTGATGGTTTAACTATTAATTTTTATAAGTCCTACTAGGAAATCATCAAACATGACTTATGGAGAATGGTGAATGATTTTCTAAAGAATAAAATAATGGTGGGATAAACCAACTCCTCTTTCCTTGCTCTGGTCCCTAAACACATAAACCCCTCTTATTTTAAGAGATTCAAGCCTATCTCCCTTTGCAACACTTCTTACAAGATAGTAACTGATCAAGGGATCAATTTTTAGTTCAAAAATGAAAGTGACCAGAAAGCCTTGAAACCAACACCAAATCAAAGTGCTCAGCATTCTAAATCCAACAACATTCGTTTCACCTCAATCTGACACTATATGCTCCAGATATCGCGTTCTGATAGTTTTCCCAAACAAGTAAAATTTGAGCAGGGCAATTGACTAGGTTGATTGTACTGCTGAGTTAGTAGGATGACCATACAGGTACAAGCCAACCAAAATATGACAAGTGGCATCATCCAATTCATTGGTAGCAAGGCGCATTTGATTGGTTTGTACAGGTTGATGTGGGCCAATGAAGTGGTGCCACATGGCCCAATGATGGGTTGCCACGTGACACCCCATCAGAGGCCAAAATTTGGTAATGGGATGAACAAACCTCTGGGGATTCGAACCTGCAACCTCATGTTCACAAGACCGGCACTCTACCGTTGGATTCTGCATTTGTTCTTATTAACCATAGAACCGAACCTGTACATAAGTTTTCAATGGACACTCGTTTGGAGAGAGGGGTCGGGCTGCCAACTGTCCCCAAACCTCCACTTCATGAGACTGAGGTGACATATTTGTCTAGATAGGGGTATAATCATTGTGATTGAATGAAAATTCCACCCCATCCTCCATTCTGCCACTACCTTCAACTGTGGAATTTTCATTAACTGCTATTATGAAAATAGGATGAAAACTAGCCTGCAGACGTGAAACGACCAACCCTAGCCGGTAGACCACCCAAAAATCATATTTAATATTTAATATATCAATATTTTAACATTCAAATCAGTTTTAATAAAAGTTATTTTAACACCTAATTTAATAAAAAACTAATATATTACCTTAGTAATAATTTTGTAATTTTATAAATCACATCAATTTTATGTTACAACCTAAATGAATATTACAATAAAATTGGGGTGATTGAAGCTTTTTAAATCAATCAAGATATGTATCAATAGTAAAATCTAATGAGAAAATTTTCGGCCTTCGGAGGATCAATTTTGTTGTTGTGAGAGATTCAGATCATGTTAGGTTTTTGTTCCTTTTCTTTTGTCTTGTTTAAAGAAAAACAAGAATTTGAAAATGGTGGAGGAAGAAGGGGACGAGTAATCGAAGCTATAGAATAATTTCATCGAATGATCAACAAGAGTCATCCCAAGTCTCGACGTGGATCAGAAAAATTCATTAAGAATCTAGAAGAAATTCTTGAAATCTCTATCCCGTCGACAACCTCAACATTAAAAGCCATATCCCTCTCAGAGTGAGGTCTTATTGGACAATTTACTGGAATTTGATTGGTTCCAAAATCAATTGAAACTTAGGTTCAACAAAATTGTAAACCCCTCTGTTCGTAGTGAATCGACATATTCTTATGTGGTAAGAGACAATTCACTTTCTACTTTGAATCCAAGGAAGATAAGGATCTAATATTAAGAAACATACCTTATTTTATGGGGCCAAGGGGTTTGTACTTAAATAAATGAAGTCTCGATTTTAACCCTAATCAGGACATCCCGACAACGGTTTGGGTTTGGGTAAAACTCCCTCATTTCCTGATGTATCTCTAGAATAAGGATGCATTCACATCGATTGGGAATTTTCCGGGGAAATATTTGGATCTTGTAGATCCAAAAGGAAACTACTCCTAAGCAAGGATACGTGTTGATGTATATCAGGAAAAAGGGATCCCTAACCATATTAGAATATCTCTAAATGGTTGGACTCATATTCAGGACATGGATTATGACCAAATAACTTTTAAATGTAGGTTTTTCTATGAATATGGACACTTCATTAGAAATTGTAAAAAGAGAGGACCATAACCAAATTTAGCAAAAGAAGTAGACAATTGGCAACCAGTCAAGAAGAAGGGAAACATAAAAATGGGAATAGGAAAAGATCAGGAGAATCAATCAAAGGAAATTACAACAAAACAAAAACATGAAGGAAGTAAATTCAAGATATTGGAAACCCTACAGGAAGGTGGAGAAAATATGGATGTAGAATTAGGCCAAGAAGCTAATAAAAACAAAGAAACACATATGCACTAGGAACTACATAGTACTTTGCTAAACAAGACTACGCCCCCTAAAGAACCTATGAACGAAGGAAGAAATTCCCAAGAAAATCCAACAAATTCAAAATCCTTTTTAGAATCTAAAGAAACTCCAAAAACCAAGATTCCAGAATCAGAATCTTCATATTTTATGGACCAGGAAGGCATACATCATGTAAGTATAGTTAAGAAAGGAAGAAAAATAAATGTGGAAATTCGAGATATGGAAACTCAAAGGGAGAAGGCAAAGGGAACACAATCAACTTTAGATGTTGCAGTTCACATCTCCAAGCCAGTAAACCCCTCCTAAATATGGACATACGGATCCGGGAAAAGACCCAACAAAATACAATAAAAGGAACAGATGGAGTTGCTCTCTTGGAACAACAGGGGTTTGGGACATAGGCATAAAGAAGAAGCGTTGCGGGATCTGATTGGAAGAGAAAACCCCTGTGGATTGATGTTGCAGGAAACTAAACTGGAGGCAGCAGTGGCTCAGGAAGTAGGGAAAAGAAACTATAATCTAAGTGAAGTAAGCGCATCAAGTGAAAGAGGAGCTTCAAGGGGAATAATGACCATCTCGGACCCAAGGAGAATAGAGCTTAAGAAAGAAGAGGTGTGAATGCATTGGATCCTCATAGTAATGATGGTAAAAAATCTCAACTTATCTGTGTCAATTGTAAATATGTATGTCCCAGTAAATTATAGGGAAAAAAAAAGGAGTGTTGGGACTCCCTTAACAAGTAATTGGAGTCAAATCCCTGCATGAATCTAATTGTGGGAGGAGATATGAATATTGTCCTCTCAGTCTTGGAAAAAAGGGGAGTTTTGATTTCTAAAGATCCCTTTAAACTCTACATATAAGGGTTAATGGTTAGATGATATTTGATCGATGTGAAGCCAAAAAGGGTGAATTTAATTGGACTAACGAAACGGAAAGAGCAGATCATGTGGTTGCAAGACTAGACATATTTTTGGTACAAAACTTGATATGTTTGTGGCCGTGGATAGTTTACTCAAAAATATTAGCAATACCTGTCTCGGATCATAAACCGATCACCCTCTTGATTGATCCCATTGACAGGGTAGGTCCTATCCCCTTCTATTTTAACCCTATATAGCCTAATAAAGAAGACATTCGTTACACAGTCAAGCAGACTTGATCGAAATAGGTTCAGGGTTCTCCCTCTTTTTTATGGGAAGAAAAACTTGGAAATGTGAAAAAAATCTTTAAAAATTGGGCCAAGGTGGCCATTTAAAAATAAATTCAAAAAGAAATGGATGAAATTCAAGGGGAAATAGAAAAAAATGAGATAACTCAAGACCTAATGATTAGAGAAGTAAATCTAGCTACAAAAGACTACAAAGCATGCAGGGAATAAAAGGCAGAATGGAGAGAAAAATCAAGTAGTGTCTGGCTCACTGTCGGGGATTAGAACACAACTAACTTCCATAATTAGGAAAAAACTCGTGAAGTGATCAATAAAATCATAGAGATACAAGTTCATGATGGTAAAGAAAGAGAGGGGCATGAGGAGCTTAAGCAAGAGGAAACAAGGCACATTTTGTAGATCTTTATAGGGAAAGGGAGAATGAAAGGAAGGAGATTGATGATAATGGCACTCTTGAAGAAGCTACCTGGATATGATAGAAGGAATCACCAAATTAATATCAAATCAAGAAAACAAGTTTCTACTAACAAAGATACCAGGCAAAGAAATATGGGAATAAATCTCAGACCTTCAGATGGACAAGGCCCCTGGGCTTGATGGTTTAACTATTAATTTTTATAAGTCCTACTAGGAAATCATCAAAGATGACTTATGGAGAATGGTCAATGATGTACTAAAGAATAAAATAATAGGGGGATAAACCAACTCCTCTTTCCTTGCTTTGGTACCTAAAGACATAAACCCCTCTTCTTTTAAGAGATTCAAGCCTATCTCCCTTTGCAACACTTCTTACAAGATAGCAACTGATCAAGTGATCAATTTTTAGTTCAAAAATGAAAGTGACTAGAAAGTCTTGAAACCAACACCAAATCAAAGTGCTCATCATTCTAAATCCAACGACATTCGTTTCACCTCAATCTAAAATTGTATGCTCTAGATATCGCATTCTGATAGTTTTCCCAAACAAGTAAAATTTGAGCAGGGCAGTTGACTAGGTTGATTGTACTGCTGAGTTAGCAGGGTGACCATACAGGTACAAGCCAACCAAAATATGACAAGTGGTATCATCTATTTCTTGGTATCTAGGCACATTTGATTGGTTTGTACAGGTTGATGTGGGCTAATGAAGTGGTGCCACATGGCCCAACGATGGGCTGCCACGTGACACCCCCATCAGAGGCCAAAATTTGGTAATGGGATGAACAAACCTCTGGGGATTCGAACCTGCAACCTCATGTTCACAAGACCAGCACTCTACCATTGGACTCTGCGTTTGTTCTTATTAACCATAGAACCGAACCTGTATATAAGTTTTCAATGGGCACTCGTTTGGAGAGAGGGGTTGAGCTGCCAGCCCCAACCCCTGATCATGTTACATCCATATGCTCTCGGTGGAGTTTGAAAGGTGCCCGCGGAAGAGGGGCTTGGGAATGGCCCTTGGCCCTTGATCATTTGACCTTCATATGACCATGATAGAGAGGTTCAAGCACCCAACGGAAGGGGGCTAGGCGGAAGCCCGACCCTTGGTCATGACTTCGCCACATGACTATATCTCAAGGTCAAAGGCGCTTCGACATGGGGAACAACCCCAAGTTATTTGGACCTTTATATGACCGCATGGCAGTGTTTAAGGATCCTGATGGGAAGGGCAGGTAGTTAGCCTAGCCCTTGGACCCGCAACACCCATAAGACTATGACCACATGTTTAGGGGCTTAACTGGTGGGGGCGGGCGTTAAGGTCCAACCCTCGGCCCCATGTGGCCTATATGACCACAATTTTAAAAGTTAAGGGGTCATTGGGAAAATTAGCAATCCTCAAAATGCACCAGCGAAGGGCGAAATTGTTGATCTGTTAGTGAAAAATAGGGCGAATTTGTAGGACAATTAACAACCAAAATTTATATGGAGCTTTGGAGAGCCATAACTTTTGGAGTTTTTGGCCAAATTGAGCTAAAAAGAGTCAACTTAGGGGTATTGGGATGTTCTGAATCCATTGGTGACCTCTAATTTCTGATTTGAGCACATCTAAGTAGTCTTTTTGTACGTTTGAGACAAAAGTTTTATGGATCAATCATGGTTTGGAAGTAGTTCTGAAAGGTGTTTGGGCATGGAGAAGGCCTCATAGGGGTATTATCACCTACAGAAGTCTACCACAATAACTGTAACTTGTAGGGTTCAACTCAAGTTCACTTTTCTCATTATGTTATGTTGAGAGAAGTTTTGTTATGTGCTTCAATGTGGACTTGAAGTGCTCACATGCTCATTATAACTCATTTCAGTTGGAGTATGACATATTTCTAGGATATGATTTGAGTTGTTTCTTTTTGTGAGAGTTATTTGTAGGAGAACATTACCGTGTATGGGTAATAACCACATTTTTATCATCAACTAATTGTTTATGTACTCCAAATTTTCTACTAAATATATGAGTGGTCTAGCTATGTTGGTAGGCCCTGAGATATAACCCAAGAGGGGTGAAATCTGTCAATAAGTCTTTTGTTATCTCTTCATTATGCTTGCATGATTTATATGTTGTTATGTTTCTCATGTTAAGTTACATGTGAAGTCTAATTCATGACTTGAAGAGACATTGGAAAAATCTGTTTGTTCAAGGCCCATTTTAACTTGCAAAGCATCAACGTGGTGCTATTTGATTTTGGAAAAGAAGAAGAAATCATCTACTCCAATTTCAGATCAGTAACAAAGATAATTGAAAAAAGGATTCGAAAACTACTTGGAGTTGTATTGTGGAAAACCATGGAGGATTTATGCAAGGTAGGCCAATTCTGGATAACATTATCTTAGTACAAGAGGCAATCCATTCGAGTAGGAATCAGGGAGAAAATGGGATGATTCTCAAATTAGATATGGAAAATACTTTTGATTAGGTAAGACATAGTTTTCTATTCAAAGTCCTATTAAAGTTTGGATTCTTGAAGGATTATGTTCATTGGATTCAAGCTTATACTAGTAAGCCTTGGATAGCTCCTTTCGTAAATGGGAGGCCTGGCATTTTCTTCGAGCTCTCCAGAGGCTTGAGGCAGGGGTGCCCACTGTCTCCCTCACTTTATGCAGTCATGGTAAATACCTTGAGAAAAAAGCTTGGAAAAGGAAAGAGTAAGTGGGAATATTTCAAGATTAGAAATCGGTTATGGAGTAAGAGCAATAAACCATGCCCAATTTGTGGATGACACCTTATTGCTGGGAGGAGTTTCTATCCCAATGGAAGTTCATTTCAAAAAGGTGTTAGACAAATATTGTAAAGCCTCGGGGAGTCTAATAAGAGAGGAGAAAATCATGATATATAGTTGGAACACATACAATAGAAGATCGAATCAAATAGCATACAAATTCGGGTTTCAACCGATCTTTGATTAGTATTCCTTCATCTATCTTGGTATTCCCATAACAACCAAAAACCAAAAGAAAAAATATTCCAGCAAGATAAAGCAAAAAATGGAAAACAAGATATCGAAATGGCGGGCAAGATGGCTTAATCCTGCAGGAAATCACATCCTCATCCAAGTTGTTATGTTCGCCACCCAATCTTTCTCCTCTCGGAAATTCTATCTCCTACTAGGGTGATCAAAAATTTGGAAAGAAAAATTAGCCATTTTCTGTGGCAAGGAGGAAAAGATAGCCAAGGGAAATTCCACTTGGTAAGATGGGAAAAAAAATGGCAATCTCTTAGGGAGGCCTAAACATCGACAATTTATCTCTATCCAATAAAGCCATGGGAGGAAAAACCATATGGAGAATTATAGAAGGCCAATTGCCATGATGGAAGGAAGCAATTGTTAAAACATATATGGGAAATAACAGGCTTAGAAGTATAGATAAGTCGGCGCTAAGTGCCAAGGGAACAAAGATATGGGAAAATTGTAAGAAGGCCCATGGCCTCATTCGAGACTCAATTTTTTGGATTCCAGGAAATGGAGAAGAGCGTCTCAGAATATGGCAGGACAAAATCATGGATTTACCCTCCCTTGGAAAGCTTGAAAGATTGACAACCATTAAAGCACTACCTTGATAACTTACGTTTTGAAAAATTAAGAGATCTGGGAGTTTGGGATCAAGATCTGGACCCAATTTAGAAAGGGTGGAAAGAATTGTCCCTCCTCGAGGACTTGCATTTGACATGGAATAGGCTAAAATCCATGCTCATTAACCAAACTCCAATCAACAAGAAAATTAGGGACAAAAGAGGACGGGGTGCTAAAGGGTATTACATAGTGAAACAAGGGTATGAATTTCTGACTAAAAACCCACAAGTAAAGGAAAATATTTGAAAAGAAATATGGAAGAAGAAATAATTTCATAAAATAATTTTTTTTTAGTTGGACTCTATGTGATGGGAAAATTCTTACATGAGACAATTTGAAGAAAAGAGGAATTAAGGGCCCTTCTAGATGCCCTCTATGTAAAGAAGCAGAAGAAACAATTCCCCATATTTTCATTCAATGTAAGATTGCCATTCAAGTCTGGTCAAGGGTGGAAGATGGAGTAAGGAAAAGAAACAACCTACCCAAAAATATTAAAAACCTATTCTTGATAGGGAAAAAAAATACTTCAACACTTTAAAAAATAAACCAATTATTAAAAGAATTTGGAAAAGTCTTCAATAATACGTAGTTTGGAAAATCTGGCTAGCATAGAATGCTGCAATTTTCAGAAATGAACTATGGCCGCTGGAAGTCATTGCATCTAAATAAATGGGGCTCCTATAAGAGGTAGTCTGGGAAAGAAAAGGTCTCGACCAAGATGAAAACATTCTGGACCAAAAAGAAAATTAATGGTTCTTCTATGTTAAAGGATGGTGTACTAACAGAGCAAAAACAACATTGATTCAAGAAAGTTGGCATATCAGGTTAAGTAATGAAGAATATGTAGATTGTGTTGAAAATGGCAACAATAAATGCTAAAAATAGAATTGCTATAAATAGCACTTCAGGATATACTCCAACTCTGTTGGTAATAACAAAAATAGAAATGCTAAAAATAGCATTTCGGGATAGATTCCAATTTTAATTAGTCCCTGAATTAAAATTCGAATTTAGTCTCACTAGCTGTTTGAAAAATAATTATTTAATTCATCTAGAGTTCATTAGTTAGAGAAAATCAAACATGAAGTCTATGTGAAGACATGCAACAATTATCCCTTTGATTGAGGAAGTTATCTCTTAATTAAGGAGATAAGGATCAGTTGTATTTGAGTTGTAATTAGTTAGCTCAGTTAACTGAGTTAAGTCAAGTTAAATTAGTTTCAAACAGTTGGAGGAACTAATTGTGTGTTCAGTCAATTAATGCATGCATGCATGCAACTAGCGTTCTCCGGATAACTGAATATTCTCTCATAAATAACTCATGCATGTTAGTTCAGAGAAAGACCCAATTGAGATTAAAGGAAGAGACAATGTGCTATATGTTGGAGGAATTTTCCTATAAATAAAACTCATCCATGCAGAAGGAATTAATCTCCTTCGGGATTGCGCAGTTATTTCTGAGGTCAGAGTTGTGTGTGAGAGGATTATTCACACAAGTTGCAGCTAGAGGACCCAGGAGAAACTGCATAAGGAAATAGGAAGCTTGGAGGACTGAAGGAAGGCATGTGTGTTGTCTATTATGTCTCTAAGCAATAGTGAGGGATTGTACTGAGAGCTGAATAGCTTGTGAGCTAAAGCTTTGTGTAATCCTGAGATATTTCCACTTGTATGATAATACAGATAGCGGAATTTTTCGTTGAGACTTTCCCCAGAGTATTCTTTTGTGTTTCATGTGTATGATTTCTTCTTCTCTGTTATATGTGTTCCAATTGATCTTACTCAAATTTATTAAGCTCCCGAAAAGTTTGTTTGTAGAAGTAGATCAAGTATTTTTCTTAGGTACATTGCATTATCAGGTGATCTACGGTAAAATTTTTGCATGGTATCAGAGTGAGGTTTTGTAGAAAAAGTTCTACAGATTATCGGAGCAATGGTGAGTCTTGCTCTCCTCGGTCTTCCTAAGAGATGGCATAGCTACCAGGACTCAGTGAATGGAAGAGAGAAATTTCTGGATTGGGAACGACTATGGTCAGATCTCATGCAGGAGGAGATCAGGAAGAGCACTAGAGATGGTTCTTCATCTAAGGATGATGAAGAAAATCTATCCTTAGCCAGTAAGGCAAGGAAAGGGAAGGAGAAGGATTCTCATCCCAAATCGAGTTCTTCTCATGGAGGGAAGAAGATTGACAAACCTAAAGTGAGATGCTTTAACTCTCATGAGGTGGGCCATTATGCAAATAATTGTCCATTGAAGAAGTCCAAGAAGGGATACTTGGAAGGATTTGAAGGTGAGGCATTGGCCTCTCAATTCGAATTGGATTTTACCCTTATCACATTCATGGTTTCATTGATGATGGGTTGTGGTTGGTTTCTTGACAGTGGAGCCTCATTTGATGTTATATACCTAGGGGGGGTAATATGAGGTACCAAGGGAGGTACCCAAGGTAATAATGTAATAATGAGATGGGCCATAGTAATAAATAAGGTGGTCAACCCATATCATGTAAGGGACCACAAGTAGTTAGTAATAAGGTAATGGGCCCATGGTATTAGTGGATGGTATGAGGGAACCATGGTAATGATCCATGGTATTGCATGTATGAGGCCTATATAGAGGCTAGAGACTCCACATGGAGAGTGTCAAGGAATAGTCAAGGATTATTGTATGAATAGGCATATGGCTTCTTCCTTAAGGAGTGAATGTATGGTGTTGCCCTACCTTAAGGGTTTGATCAATAAAGAATCATTTCATATTATTTCTGGGTTTATTTTCATTATCTTATATTTTCATATCAGATCTATAATATTTCCGGGTTAGATATATAACAAGTGGTATCAAAGCTCTTTCTTGGGCAAACAGTGGAGATTTTATTTTTTTTTGCAAGATTTCGTGGGCGTCGAGTTTATATATCAGATCTATACGTTTTGGTACAAGATCTACAAAATCTGATTGTAGATCTGGATTATATGTGAAAAAATACCCGATTTCAAAAAAAAAATCGGCTGAATCGGAGTCCGGATGAAGGAGATATTGCTGATTTAACAATCAGTGGGGTTGTAGATAATTTTTCAGGGCAGCGAGTTTGCGGCGCAGATCTGGATGTCCTGGTGCAAGCTCTGCAAAATATGATTGCAGATTTGGATTCTATGTGCAAAAACATCCGATTTCAAAAAAAAATCGGTTGAATCGGAGTCCAGATGAAGGAGATATCGTTGATCTAAAAAACAATAGGGTTGCAGACAATTTTTTAGGAAAGCGAGTTTACGGTGCAGATCTGGACGTCCTGGTACAAGATCTACAAAATATAATTGTAGATCTGGATTCTATGTAAAAAGTAGCCGATCTCAAAAAAAAAAAAGGGTCGAATCGGAGTCCAGATGAGGGAAATATAGCTTATTTAAAATCAACGCTTTTTGCAGAAATTTTTGTGATGGCGGGAGAGTTGCAGCACAGATTTGAAATTCCAGTGCCTGGATCAAGATTTCTATCACATGGGTATATGCAGAATGATTGTTCCATTTCTAAAAACAAGTCTCAATAGGGATTCTGAGCAATATTGACGGAATTGTGACCATTTCAAATTTTCGCCAATTTTTTGGTGATGGCATACCTAGATCAGAAATTGAAGGACTTGTATAAATTTGATGGCTCTCATCCAACCAAATGGCTAGTACAAATGAAGAAATATTTCAAATTGGATCACGTCTATGATGATGACACTCAGCTTATGATGGGAAGCATGTACTTGGACAATGACACACGACAATGGTGGCAAGGGCATCAATGTGGCTATGGAAGGTTCTTGACTTGGGACGCCTTCAAAAATTCTCTTATGGACCACTTTGACCGTAAAATTCTTGTGGATAAGCTCACACAGACAGACACACAGCCTAGCAAAGATTTTATTTTTACAGGAAAGAAGGAAACCAAGGAACCTAAAGGGTTATTTCTGTTTGGTATCTCCTTATTACAGGTTCATGGATTGATTCAGAAAGAGAAGATCATTGTTTCTATAAATCCTAGTTGCAAGCATAATTTCATCAATGTTAATTTGGCAAAAAAATTGCAAGTTCCCGCAAAACACATTGAAAACACACAGGTGGATGATGAAGATGCCCAAGTGTATAAAGATTTGAAGATTTCTATGGATAAGTATGTGTTGCATGGTGATTTTTATACTTAAGAGACAGATAATATGGATGTTGTTTTCGGATACCCGTGGATGGAATCAATGGGTACTATAAATATTAATGTGCAGAAGAAATTCCTGAAGCTCTGGTATAAAAAGAAGAAAATTACATTACAAGATATATCCATCAATAAACAGGTAGAGTCCACGGAGGTTGACATAGAAGATGTTCCAGGGACTGACATATCAAATGATGAGCAGTTGATGGTCGACAATCAAACACAAACAGAGGCTGAAGCAGAAAATGTTACAGGTGCTGATACATCAGAGGAGGGCTCAGTGGTTGAAGTCATATTGGAAAAGAAGATGCCACAACAGGCACCACAGCATGGTGAATTAAAGAAAAAGACACTGTGGGTTCAAACTTCAACATATCATCATCCACATCACCCCGCAAGACAACCATCAAGATGGAAACCAAGTAGTCACAACCCCCGTATGACAGATAGCGAGGAGCGAAGATCCACCTACTACACATCAACACAGAAGAGTTGCCACGGTCAACTTCCATATCAAGCAAGCGAGGCACCAGCGAGATCGAGGGTTCACCTTTCTCTTG